>JAXCGZ010013280.1:85000-102500 GCA_037179515.1 Halocaridina rubra | reverse complement strand
TCTCTGTCTTTTTCAATTCTTCCACCTTCACCATTTCCCTTCTACATCCCCACACTCTATTTCCCCACTCATTTGCTACTACCACTTTTGCTTCTACCAAAAAATGATCAGACATCCCAGCAGCCGCAGTCCTAAATGCATGGACGTCTTTCACTCTACCAATCATGCTCTTTGCTACCAACACATAATCCATCAATGCTCTTTCTTTCACTCTTCCATTTTCCACTCTCATCCAAGTATACTTATTTATTAACTTCTTCTTGAATAAACTATTACCTATCACCAACTCTTGCTCCACACACATATATAACAGTCTCTCACCACTCTCATTCCCACCTGGTACCCCATACTTTCCTACAACACCTTCTACCTCTCCATCACTCACTCTGGCATTCAAGTCACCCAACACAACTACATAGTTCCTTCTACTCAGACCATCCAGACACCTAGTAAACTCATTCCAGAATTCATCCTGCTCTTCCTCACTTCTCTCACATCCTGGCCCATAGGCACTAACAAAAGACTAACATTCCCTACCTATCCTAGCCCTCACCCACATCAGCCTAGATGACACTTCTTTCCATTCCACTACCTTATTAACCATCCATTCACTCAGCAACAATGCCACACCTTCTCTTGCTCTCCCCTTTTCAACCCCAGACACCCTACCTGTCACATCACCAAATGCCACTTCTCCTTTCCCTTTCATCTTCGTCTCACACAATGCCAATACATCCATCCTCCTCCTACCAAACATATATCCAATCTCACTTCTTTTGCCAATCCGTGAGCTATAAATCTCCAGAAAGACCTTGCGGGACAAGGTCGCATGACGAGTGTTACGCGGCCTCGGCAGTGGGGAAGGGATGCAACTCGCCAACTCATCAGAGCAGCGATGGAAGTAGCAGAGATAGAAAATAGAATCTGATGATAACTTACGGCGAAGAGAAAGAAAATCCAGAATAAAAGCAAGAGAAGGGTCATTAATGAGTCTGACTGCCTTAGGTCCAACCCTATCCAGGAGATAAATTATATGAAGAAGCACCCCAGATGTGCAAGCAGTGTTCTAAGCAGGGACGGGTAAGACCTTTATAGATTTTGGGTAATTGTAAAGATGAAATGTAATGACGAAAACAAAAAATAACCCCCAATTTATTGGATGCAGATTTAGAAATTTGAATTATGTGATCCCTCTGGGACATTTTAGAGGATATGTGGATTCCTAATACATTATTAGAATTAAGAAGGTAAATTTTGTTAGTTTTGAAGACAATATGGCTATAAAGAGGAGAAGATAAGGAGATAGCCAGAAACTGTGTCTTGGAGGCATTAAATTTACTAAACTTTGGCTGCCCCAATCAGATACCCTCTGCAAATTGGAGATGAGAGTAGAAGAAATAGTGATACGAGACTGACTACTAGTAGCAGATGAAGGTTGTGAAGAAAAGTCAGTGGTAAAATGAAGGGCATAGTCGTCGGCAAATTTGTGGAGAAGAGAGGAGAATGGGGACTGAAGAAGACAGTTGATGAAGAGAAGGAACAGAGTAGGTTAAAGAACAGAAACATGTGCAACACCACTGGTTACAGAGAATGGGCTAGATGTTGTGTTATAAACAACTACAGATATAAAGTGATCAGAAAGAAAGCTGGAAATCAAAGAACAGAGAGAAGGAGTAAAGCAATAGGCAGGGAGTTTGTCCAACAGAGCCTTGTGCCAGATGCTGTCAAAAACCTAAGAGATATCAAAAGCAACGACAAAGGATTCCCCATATTTTCACAGAGAAAATGACCATATATGAGAATGATAGGACAGGAGATTACCAGTGGATCTTGCCTTGCAGAAGCAATACTGGTGACCGGAGATAAGCGAGTTAGATTCAAGATGTTTCAAGGATAGAGAATTGAGCATAGTTATGAATACTTTAGTGATAGCAGAGTTTAGGCAATTGGTCGGTAGATTATAGGATTAAAGAGATAAGTCCTCTTAGGAACAGGTTGCACTATAGCATACTTCGAAGATGAGGGATATATTTTGGTTGATGAAATGAAGGAAAAAGACAGCAAAGCATGGGAGCCAGTTCATCTGCAAACTCTAAGAATCCTTGCAGGAATACCATCTGGTTAAGATGCCTTGTTCGTCTTTAGTGAGCGAAGAACCATATAAACTTTGTGTGAAGAAAGGATAATGGAGAGCATTGGATTAGAGAGGGGTAAAGCATGAGGGACAGATGCACTGGAATTGCTTACGGAAGAGTTGGCAGCAAAATGAAAGCCAAAGAGAGTGACTTTGTCAGTGGGAGAGCAAGCTATAGAACCATCAAAACGAAAGAGAGGGGGAAAGCTTGAGTTAAGTAAGGTTTTGGAAAGTTTTTTTGCTAAGAACCAGAAACATTTATCAGTGGGATCATCAGCTATCCTTCATATAAAGGAAGCTTTAGACTTTCGAATCTGAGAAGTACAGCAACTTCTAGCTGAAATAAAAACATAGCAAGATAAATCAGTAGTAGAGTTTTGGTGCAACTGGTAAGCCCGACTCCTGGCCTGAATAACCATGTAGCAGGCACAGTCAAACCAAGAATTAGGGGGAGAAAAACTTTCTACAGAGGAGGGGATGAATGCCTCCATTCCCAAGGTTATGTTCTCGTCAACTTTTAGGGCTACCCGTTCGGGGTTGCAGGACCGAAAGCAGTAGTCATCCTACCAGAAATATAATCTTAAATTTGTATGCATTATTGCAAAATAAAAGACGACAAAAATGAAAAAAATAACTAAATATAGATGAATACTTTTTATATAAAAATGACTATTTTTTACCTTTTATATGTCACTAATGATCCTCATTCGAATGGAGATAGATAAAGACAGGATGGACCTGAGGAATTAAGGCTGGATGCCCTACCTAGCACTCAGTGGTAGGCTTGAACCCGGGTTTGTTACTTTTCGAATCACTTGCGCTAACCACTGCAATACTGTTTTTCTCATTAAACATCTTAGAATATAGGTAGCTGGTGTTCAATGATGACTAAAGATAGGCATGGGAGAACCAACCTGATACGCCTCTGGCTCTCAAGTAAGCTCCTAACTCCATGAAGAGGCTGGGTACCGTGAATAATTCTGCTTGCATTGTCGTCTCACAGTGCTGTTTAGCTTGCTGCCAGTCCATTCTATTTCTTTCGAAATGGATGCATCCAAGAAGGCCAGCGTCTTGGAAGGGGGAGGGGCAGCCTGTAGCAGAAAAGAATAAAAACTTGTAAAAAGCACACACATATGTACATACAACATACATGCATACATACATACAAATATATAAATAAATATACATTTATACACATACATTTATCAGGGGATATTATGATAGGTATCAAGGACTTGAAATATCGTATAGTAGACGGGAAATTATGAGCCTATGTGATTTTCCCTCGTGAATGAACACAATTAGGTACATGCATGCATACATACATGAAAACATACATACATACATGGGAAATATTCTAGGGAAAGGCAAGACCAATGAAAGTAACCCTTGAGAGAGCGGACACATGTGGAGAAATATTGATGAGAAATAACTAAAAGACCCTCAAGAATTCAAAACAGTGTTCAGTAGACCATGCAGAACAGCGACCTCATTAAGATTGCTGTACACAAATGCTGACTGGGTAGCTGGAAAGGCAGTAGAATTAAAGGATAGGACTCACAACAGTTAGTCAGATCTAGTAGCATTTACAGAGACTAAGTAGAGTGAGGACATAAACATTGTCAAAGTTTTTCCCAAGGGCTTCAGAATATTTAGGGTTGAAAGATCCGAGAGGACTGATGGAGGGATAGTACTGCTCATAAGTGAAAGGTTTCAGGTTGAAGAAATAATCTTTGCAATTGAATATGACTTCAAGAAATTTCTTATTGCTTGCATAAATACCAGTTCAGAGAACATTATAATATCTGTTGTATATAATCCATCAAGGAGCCAAATTAGGCTAGAAATTTATGAGGAAAGTCATATAGGTACTATTGAGGTCATAAAGTCAGTTGTTAACATTGCACCGGAGAGAAAATATAAAATTTTGATTATGGGAAATTTTAATCATAGAGATAGATTGGATAAATATTGACCCACACACTATATTGCGTACAAGGGAATATCCTACACCAACATGTGCCGGAACCAACGAGGGTCAGGGTTAGGGATGAGCCATTACTGCTTAATCTAATAATCACAGATAATGTGTTGAATATTGAAAAAATTGTGTATGAACCACCAACTGAAAAGAGTGACCACTGTGTGTTGTTGATGGAGTATATCATCGAAGATGTTCTGCCTGAAAGAAGAGGCACTGAGGACTCGAGAAGGAACTATCCGAATGGAGATTACAGCAAAATTAAAGATCTTTTTACAATTAATGACTCAAGGACCTTATTTAACAACAAATTTGTACAAGAAATGTACGACATCTTTTGTGAGGAATATGGGAAGATAGTAAAGTGTTGCTTACCTTCCACCAAAATAGGAGTTCATCATGCCAGAGAAAAATGGTTCAGTAATGAGTGCAACAGAGCTTCGAAGTGGAGAGATAAATGCTGGAAAAGGCATAGGAGGTGAAAAAGTATAAATGTCTGGAAGACTTATAAAAGAGCAAGAAATTATTACCTAAGTAAAAGAAGAGAGGCAGAGAGACTATGAATGGGATCACCAGGAATGCTAAAGAAAATCCCAAACTTTTCCACAGCTTTGTCAGAGGATAACTGAAGGTCAAATAACAGGTTTTAAAGCTCAAGAGAGTGGATGGAAGTATCACGGAAATGGATGATGAGATCTGTGAAAAATTGAACAAGGATTTTCAGTTATTATATACAGTATAAAATTCCCCACTTCCTCAGATTCCAGAGATAGGAGTTCATGAGATAGTATTAGAGAATATCATCTATTCAGCCAAAGATGTATGCAAAGCGTTGATGGAGTTAGATACCCGTAAAGCTACAGGTCCTGATGATATATATCATATTGTACTTAAGAAACGTGCTAATTCATTATCAGTGGCACTATGTATCGTATTTGAAATGTAGCTGCAATCAGTGGATTTTCCATGATGCTGTAAACAAGTGAACGTGATACCTATCTTCAAAAAAGGAAGGAGGGATACAACTCTAAACAATAGACCAGTTTCCTTGACCAGCATAGTTTGCAAATTTATAGAGAAATTACTAAAAAAACACATCTCTCCTCACTTGGAATCCTTCAGCTTTTTGAAGGTAGATCAACAATAACAAGCTTATAGAATTTCATGATGAGGTAAGCCAAGTCTTACAAGAAAGAGAGGGCTGAACACATTGCATATTCCTAGACTTCCAGAAGGCATTTGATACACGAGAGACTTATTAAGAAGCTGCAAGCAATGGCAACAATAGGTGGCAAAGTCTTGGAATGAATAAAGACTTACTTAGAAGGAAGGGAACAGAGGGTTAGAGTAAGACACTTAGTGTCTGAATGGAGAAGGGTTAATAGTGAAGTTCCACAAGGTCCAGTTTTAGGGCCACTTTTGTTCCTTGTATATGAAAATGACCTACCAGAGTCTGCAAATTCATTCACGAAAATATTTGCAGATGATACATAGACTGTGCAGAAAATAAGCGATGAGAACAATGGTAGAGAACTTCAAGAAGAACTAAATAGTCTTCATGAGTGGTCAGAAAAGTGGCTAATGAATTTCAATACTTCTAAATGTAAGGTAATGAGAATGGGTACAAATGCAAGAAGGCCCAAGGTTGAATACTCAATAGCCGGAGAAGAACTTCAAGAGACAGAGAATGAGAGAGATGATACTTATAGTAATACAAATAAAGATAATATTAATATAAATAATTTTATAATAAAGTCAACCTTCAAGACAGTATGGAAATATATAGGCATCGTAAAACCTGGATTGGCATTGACACATCATTTACAGTTTCTTCAATACCATAGATATTAAAATCTCACTTCTTCAGTACATATATAAAAGAGCTTTCATAGCTTACTTAAAGGACCCATTTGCAAGAGCTTGTGATCTTATGACCGCCGAAACAAACACAATACTAACACACACAAAAAAGATGATAATTAGGTACAGAGTTTAATTAGCAAATGTGAATTTACTTATAAAGTCTAGCATTGCCTTTCTGTTTGCTCTGAAGAGTTTTCCCCTTTTTGAATGAACTAACTTATGTAAATACTCACGAGAAGGTGGTATCCTTGTCCTGCAATCTACCGTCTCGCCCTCGTCTGTTTGATCTGTGAAACCCGTCACGTTAACGTTGTAAAGATTACAGAGTGGTTTGTTCCAGCAGTAAAGCCTAGCCCAGGGTTTCTGCATAGCTGCTGCAGAGCACATTAAATTACTTGTAGCTGCTTTGATATTAGAATATCTTCTCCACCGAAGTCTTTCTGCGGCGACCTTAGCTGGATACCATTTCCCCTCTACTACGACACATTCAGTTAACTCTCCAAGAAACAGTAACATCCATATGACTTGTGGAAAAATGACCATGTTGATCATAAACTTATATCAGTTTATATAACTTTGTGTTTTATAAGAAGGACAGCGACTTGCTGAACTTAACGAAACTTAATTTGCAATTGTAGACTCTTGGAAACCTCAACAAAACTCAGTTTCCAAAACTTAAGACTTGAAGAAATCAGTTTATAAGAACTGCAGAATCTTGTAGACTGAATCAGAGATTTACTTGTAAGACCTCGATACTCACAATGAGCTCAATGTGTAAGAACAGTAGACTTGCAAAAGACAGCTGAACCCAGTTTGTAAGAACCGATCGCTCTTGTGTTACTCTATTGAATTCGCTTCATAAGAGCAATTAACTCTTTTTTAATAAGAGATAAAACTGTAAGATTTTCAGACAGTTGTAGAACTCAATTTAAAAGAACTATAAACTTATAGAATTAATAAAACCTCAGTTTGTATGAATTACAGACATGCAGAACTAAATAGACCTGCAGGCTCGTACACATATAACATAAGGTTTACAAGCAACAAAACTCAACTTATAAAAACAGTAGAGTGTAGCAGAACTCAACAGAACTCAGTAAGAACTACGGAATCTAGTGCAACTTAGCAGAACTCAGTTTGCAAGAACCGTAGATTCTAGTAGAAGTCAATAGACCTTGGTATATGAAAGCTAAAGACTCTAAAAGAACTGTATGCAACTCAGTCATGTAAGAATCGCAGGCTTTTGAAAATGTCAGTATTTAATTGAAGTCTTTTTAGAGAACTCCTTAGAATTACTTAAGAAAGAGCTACAGATTCTTGTAGAACTCAGTCTGTTATTGCACACTCGTTTTGGACTCAGCAAAGCACGAAATATAAGAACTGTTGAATGTACGATAACTCAGTTTGTACAAACTGCAGATGCTTATAAAACGCTACAACACTCGGTTTCTATGAACTTCTGACTCGTATAGCAAACAAGAGAACCTAGTTTGCAATTACTGCATACCCTAGCATGTCCAGTCGCTGTCTCGCTCCTTCTGCTTAATTCGATAGCTTGCAATGCGTGATGTCTACTTGTGGCGTGAGACCAAGAAGGCTCCACACTTTTATACTCAATGTTCATTTTGGTTTCAAAATAAAGTATGTTCTACTTTTGGGTGAATTTCTTCTTTTTCTTCTTCTTCTTCTTCTCCTTCTTCTTCTTCTTCTTTTTCTTCTTCTTCTTCTTCTTCTTCTTCTTCTTCTTCTTCTTCTTCTTCTTCTTCTTCATATATATATATATATATATATATATATATATATATATATATATATATATATATATATATATATATATATATATATATATATATATATATATATATATATATATATATATATATATATATATATATATATATATATATATATATATATATATATATGAATATATATATATCTATATATATATATCTATATATATATATATATATATATATATATATATATATATATATATATATATATATATATATATATATATATATACATATATATATATATATATATATATATATATATATATATATATATATATATATATATATATATATATATATATATGCATATATATATATATATATATATATATATATATATATATATATATATATATATATATATATACACACACACACACATAGCTAAGCTTGAAAAAGTTCAAAGACATGCCACGAAACTGGTGCCATAAATACGCAATCTCAGTTATGATGAGAGGCTGAGGGAATTAGACTTACCATAACTCGAAGCTAGAAGAGTGAGGGGGGATATGGTGACAGTCTTTAAATTCCTTCATGGTTATGATAGAGTGGATAGGGATGGATATTTTGATATGGCTGGCTATAGAACTAGAGGTCATATTTTGAAGCTTCGTAAGAAAACTTCTTTGCAGGATGTAAGGAAATACTTTTTCAGTGTAAGAGTAGTTGATAATTGGAATTGGCTAAACGAGGAGGTAGTTAATGCTATCTCAATCCATAGTTTTAAGGACAGGTATGATAAGTATGACTAAGTATAAAACCGATTAGGAGACGGGAAGATACGAGCTTTGGGCTCTTTCCCGTAAACACAATTAGGTAATCACACACCCCCGCTTAGGTAATCACACACACACACACGCATATATATATATATATATATATATATATATATATATATATATATATATATATATATATATATATATATATATATATATATATATATATATATATATATATGCGTGTGTGTGTGTGTGATTACCCAATTGTGATTACCTAATTGTGTTTACGGGAAAGAGCCCAAGCTCGTATCTTCTCGTCTCCTCATCGGTTCCATTTTAGACTTAGTCATACTTATCATACCTGTCCTTAAAACTATGGATTGAGATAGCATTAACTACCTCCTCGCTTAGCCAATTCCAATTATCAACTACTCTTACACTGAAAAAGTATTTCCTTACATCCTGCAAAGACGTTTTCTTATGAGACTTCAAACTATGACCTCTAGTTCTAGAGCCAGCCATATCAAAATATCCATCCCTATCCACTCTATCATAACCATGAAGGAATTTAAAGACTGTCACCATATCCCCCCTCAATCTTCTAGCTTCGAGTGATGGCAAGTCTAATTCCCTCAGCCTCTCGTCATAACTGAGATTGCGTATTTCTGGCACCAGTTCCGTGGCATATCTTTGAACTTTTTCAAGCTTAGCTATGTGCTTTTTGAAGTGTGGATTCCAAAAGGGGGCTGCATATTCGAATTTTGGCCTCACATAGGTTACATAAATATTTCTGAACATTTCCTTGTCCATGTGCCTGAAGGCTACCCTTACATTTGATAAGAATGCATATGCTGCCCTTACTATGCCATTTATATGTATTTCTGGATACAAATCTGCCAGTATGTTTACTCCTAGATCTCTCTCATTTTCTGTCTCTTGAAGTTATACTCCAGCCACCGAGTAGTCAAGCTTGGGCCTTCTTGCACTTGTACCCATTCTCATTACCTTACATTTTGAAGTATTGAATTTCATTAGCCACTTTTCTGACCACTCATGCAGATTATTTAGATCCTCCTGAAGTTCTCTACCATAGTTCTCGTTTTTTACTTTCTTCACAATCTTTGCATCATCTGTAAACATATTCATGAATGAATTTACAGACACTGGTAGGTCATTTACATATACAAGGAACAAAAGTGGCCCTAAAACTGAACCCTGTGGAACTCCACTACTAACTTTTCTCCATTCTGACACTGAGTGTCTTACTCTAACCCTCTGTTCCCTTCCTTTTAAGTAGGTTTTTGTCCATTCCAAAACATTTCCACCTATTCTAGCCATTGATTGCAGCTTCCTAATAAGTCTCCCATGTGGAACAGTGTCAAACGCTTTCTGGAAGTCTAGGAATATGCAATCTGCCCAGCCCTCTCTTTCCTGTAAGATTCGGCTTACCTCATTATAAAATTCTAATAAGTTTGTTACTGTTGATCTACCTTCTCTGATCCCATGTTGCCTCACTGACAAAAAGTTGTGTGATTACCTAATTGTGATTACCTAATTGTGTTTACGGGAAAGAGCCCAAAGCTCGTATCTTCCCGTCTCTTGATCGGTTCCATTTTATACTTAGTGATACTTATCATACCTATCCTTAAAACTATGGATTGAGATAGCATTAACTACCTCCTCGTTTAGCCAATTCCAATTATCAACTACTCTTACACTGAAAAAGTATTTCCTTGCATCATGCAAACAAGTTTTCTTACGAAGCTTCAAGCTATGACCTCTAGTTCTAGAGCCAGCCATATCAAAATATCCATCCCTATCCACTCTATCATAACCATGAAGGAATTTAAAGACTGTCACCATATCCCTCCTCACTCTTCTAGCTTCGAGTGATAGTAAGTCCAATTTCCTCAGCCTCTCATCATAACTAAGATTGCGTATTTCTGGCACCAGTTTCGTGGCATGTCTTTGAACTTTTTCAAGCTTAGCTATGTGCTTTTTCAAGTGCGGATTCCAAAAGGGGGCTGCATATTCGAGTTTTGGCCTCACATAGGTTACATAAATATTTCTGAACATTTCCTTGTCCATGTGCCTGAAAGCTACCCTTTCATTTGATAAGAATGCATATGCTGCCCTTACTATGCCATTTATATGTATTTCTGGAGACAAATCTGCCAGTATGTTTACTCCTAGATCTCTCTCATTTTCTGTCTCTTGAAGTTGTACTCCAGCCACCGAGTAGTCAAGCTTGGGCCTTCCTGCACTTGTACCCATTCTCATTACCTTACATTTTGAAGTATTGAATTTCATTAGCCACTTTTCTGACCACTCATGCAGATTATTTAGATCCTCCTGAAGTTCTCTACCATTGTTCTCGTTTTTTACTTTCTTCACAATCTTTGCATCATCTGCAAACATATTCATGAATGAATTTACAGACTCTGGTAGGTCATTTACATATACAAGGAACAAAAGTGGCCCTAAAATGAACCCTGTGGAACTCTACTACTAACTCTTCTCCATTCAGACACTGAGTGTCTTACTCTAACCCTCTGTTCCCTTCCTTCTAAGTAAGTTTTTATCCATTCCAAAACATTTCCACCTATTCTAGCCATTGATTGCAGCTTCCTAATAAGTCTCCCATGTGGAACAGTGTCAAACGCTTTCTGGAAGTCTAGGAATATGCAATCTGCCCAGCCCTCTCTTTCCTGTAAGATTCGGCTTACTTCATCATAGAATTCTAATAAGTTTGTTACTGTTGATCTACCTTCTCTGAAGCCATGTTGCCTCACTGACAAAAAGTTGAAGGATTCCAAGTGAAGAGAGATATGTTTCCTTAGTAGTTTCTCCATAACTTTGCAAACTATGCTGGTCAAGGAAACTGGTCTATAGTTTAGAGCCGAATCCCTCCTTCCCTTTTTGAAGATAGGTATCACATTTGCTTGTTTCCAGCATCTTGGAATCTCCCCTGACTCCAGTGACTTTTTAAATATGATACTTAGTGCCACTGATATTGTGTTTGCGCATTTTTTAAGCACATGAGGGGATATGTCATGTGATTACCTAATTGTGATTACCTAATTGTGTTTACGGGAAAGAGCCCAAAGCTCGTATCTTCCCGTCTCCTCATCGGTTCCATTTTATACTTAGTCATACTTATCATACCTGTCCTTAAAACTATGGATTGAGATAGCATTAACTACCTCCTCGCTTAGCCAATTCCAATTATCAACTACTCTTACACTGAAAAAGTATTTCCTTACATCATGCAAAGAAGTTTTCTTACGAAGCTTCAAACTATGACCTCTAGTTCTAGAGCCAGCCATATCAAAATATCCATCCCTATCCACTCTATCATAACCATGAAGGAATTTAAAGACTGTCACCATATCCCCCCTCACTCTTCTAGCTTCGAGTGATGGTAAGTCTAATTCCCTCAGCCTCTCATCATAACTGAGATTGCGTATTTCTGGCACCAGTTTCGTGGCATGTCTTTGAACTTTTTCAAGCTTAGCTATGTGCTTTTTCAAGTGCGGATTCCAAAAGGGGGCTGCATATTCGAATTTTGGCCTCACGTAGGTTACATAAATATTTCTGAACATTTCCTTGTCCATGTGCCTGAAGGCTACCCTTACATTTGATAAGAATGCATATGCTGCCCTTACTATGCCATTTATATGTATTTCTGGAGACAAATCTGCCAGTATGTTTACTCCTAGATCTCTCTCATTTTCTGTCTCTTGAAGTTGTACTCCAGCCACCGAGTAGTCAAGCTTGGGCCTTCATGCATTTGTACCCATTCTCATTACCTTACATTTTGAAGTATTGAATTTCATTAGCCACTTTTCTGACTACTCATGCAGATTATTTAGATCCTCCTGAAGTTCTCTACCATTGTTCTCGTTTTTTACTTTCTTCACAATCTTTGCATCATCTGCAAACATATTCATGAATGAATTTACAGACTCTGGTAGGTCATTTGCATATACAAGGAACAAAAGTGGCCCTAAAACTGAACCCTGTGGAACTCCACTACTAACTCTTCTCCATTCAGACACTGAGTGTCTTACTCTAACCCTCTGTTCCCTTCCTTCTAAGTAAGTTTTTATCCATTCCAAAACATTTCCACCTATTCTAGCCATTGATTGCAGCTTCCTAATAAGTCTCCCATGTGGAACAGTGTCAAACGCTTTCTGGAAGTCTAGGAATATGCAATCTGCCCAGCCCTCTCTTTCCTGTAAGATTTGGCTTACCTCATCATAAAATTCTAATAAGTTTGTTACTGTTGATCTACCTTCTCTGAAGCCATGTTGCCTCACTGACAAAAAGTTGAAGGATTCCAAGTGAAGAGAGATATGTTTTCTTAGTAGTTTCTCCATAACTTTGCAAACTATGCTGGTCAAGGAAACTGGTCTATAGTTCAGAGCCGTATCCCTCCTTCCCTTTTTGAAGATAGGTATCACATTTGCTTGTTTCCAGCATCTTGGAATCTCCCCCGACTCCAGTGACTCCTTAAATATGATACTTAGTGCCACTGATATTGTGTTTGCGCATTTTTTAAGCACATGAAGGAATATGTCATCAGGACCTGTAGCTTTATGAACATCTAAATCCATCAGCGTTTTGCATACCTCTGTGGCTGTAAGGTTGATGTTCTCTAATACCGGCCCTTGAGCTTCTATCACTGCAATATGAGGGGGTGGGGTATTTTCTACTGTAAATACTGACTGAAACTCCTTGTTCAATTCTTTGCAGATCTCTTCATCCATCTCAGTGATGCTTCCATCCGCTCTCTTTAGCCTTAAAACCTGTTCTTTTACCTTCAGTTTTCCTTTGATAAAGCTGTGGAAAAGCTTGGGATTTTCTTTAGCCTTCCTGGTGATGTCCCTCTCATAGTCTCTCTCTGCCTCTCTCCTTTTACTTAGGTAGTCATTTCTTGCTCTTTTGTAGGTTTGCCAGGCATTTATGTTTTTTCTCCTCCTATACCTTTTCCAGCATTTGTCTCTCCACTCCTTAGCTCTTTTACACCCATTATCGAACCATTTCTCTCTGGCATGAATTTCACCTACTTTGGTGACAGGTATGCAGCAATCTACTATCTTCCCATATTTTTCACAAAAGATGTCATACATTTCTTGTACAGATTTGTTGTAAAATAAGGTACTCCAGTCAATAACTGCAAAAAGCTCATTCATTTTGATGTAATCTCCTTTCCAATAGTTCCTCCTCATGTCCTCAGTGCCCCTACTCTCAGGAAGAATATCTTCAATGATATACTCCATCAACAACACACAGTGGTCACTCTTTCCAATTGGTGGTTCATACTCAATTTTTTCAATATCCAACACATTATCTGTGAACACCAGATCAAGTAGTGATGGCTCATCCCCACCCCTGGCCCTTGTTAGTTCCATTACATGTTGTTGTAGGAAATTTCCTTGTACGCAATCTTGGAATCTTGCCCCGAATGAGTCCTCACCACTGTGTGGGTCAAGATTTATCCAATCTATCTCTTTATGATTAAAGTCTCCCATAATCAAAATCCTACATTTTTTTTCCCGTGCCATGTTAACAATTGAGTTTATGACTTCAATAGTACCTATATGACTTTCCTCATAAACTTCAAGCCTATTTTGGTTCCTTGGTGGGTTGTATACAACAGTTATTATAATGCTCTCTGACCCAGTATTTATGCGAGCAACAAGAAATTCCTTGAACTCACTTTCTATAGCCAAGTTTATTTCTTCAACTTGAATCCTTTCACTTATGAGCAGTGCTATCCCTCCACCAGTCCTCTCAGATCTTTCAACCCTTATTATTCTGAAGCCCTTAGGAAAAACTGTGACACTGTTTATGTCCTCACTCAACTTAGTCTCTGTAATTGCTACTATATCTGCCTTACTGTTGTGAATCCTATCTTTTAATTCTACTGCCTTACCAGCTAATCCATCAGCATTTGTGTATAACAATCTTAATGAGGCCCCATCCCCTGATCTTCTGTCATTATCTTCTTTATCTCCCCTTTGTCTGGAAGAACTCTGTAATGAAAATTTTTCTTCTCTTCTTCATTTCTTTCATCATTTAACCTTCTTGCCTCTTGCAACAAGTTTTTGATCTTTCCCATCTCTTCCTGTGTTCTGTATCGTCTAATGAACACTTCTTTGAATTCTTGAAGGTCTTTTAGACTTTTTTCTCAACAATATTTCCCTACATGTTTCCCCTCTCTCAAAGGTTACTTTTGTTGGTCATGGCTTTCCTTCCCTCGAATATTTACCTAGTTGGTGTATGTTTACAATATCCTCAGGACCACATACTACTCCAAGCTTTCTTATCAGGTCTACAACCCTAGCTTTATTTTCTTCAAGTCTCCCCTGCCATGTTGGCTCCTGGGATTCGCTTATGCCTGAGATTACCACTGTCTTCTCCTTATCAAGTGCCTGTCTGATGAGTGGGTTTGCCCTTTCCATCACAACGTCTTTCATTTTTTCGATTACTGTCTCTTTATAGTCAACTGTTTGTATGTTTTCCAGTGCCACCACCTTTACAGCCTCTTTTACTGCCACATTCCCCTTAAGTGCATCAGCAAAGGAAGTTTTCATGGCATCATTTTCCATATTCAGCACCTGGAACTCTTTTCTGAACTGTTCAATGTTTTCCTTAATCTGGACATTCCAAGCAGCAATCTCGTCTTTCTCAGAAGAGAGCAGTGAACTAACATCTAATTCCTTTAGGTTGTCATTCAGCTGTTTGTTTTTATCTTCTTGTTTAGAAATTCTAGATTCTAGTTGACTCTTTTCCCCTTCCAGCTTCTTTATTCTTTTTTCTAGTTCCTTTCTCTCCTGCCCTTGTGCTTTATTTGCTTCCTCCAAAGATCTTATTTGCTCTCTGAGTGTTTCATTCTCTTTCATTTCTCCATCCATATTCCGAATTTTATCATCAAGGCTTATAACCATTGCCTCTAAATTCTTGATTTTCTGTTTAAGTCTCCTAATGGCTACCCCTCCTACCGACCCATGGATGTGTGATTACCTAATTGTGATTACCTAATTGTGTTTACGGGAAAGAGCCCAAAGCTCGTATCTTCCCGTCTCCTCATCGGTTCCATTTTAGACTTAGTCATACTTATCATACCTGTCCTTAAAACTATGGCTTGAGGTAGCATTAACTACCTCCTCGCTTAGCCACTTCCAATTATCAATTACTCTTACACTGAAAAAGTATTTCCTTACATCCTGCAAAGAAGTTTTCTTACGAAGCTTCAAACTATGACCTCTAGTTCTAGAGCCGGCCATATCAAAATATCGATCCCTATCCACTCTATCATAACCATGAAGGAATTTAAAGACTGTCACCATATTCCCCCCCTGTGATTACCTAATTGTGATTACCTAATTGTGTTTACGGGAGAGAGCCCAAAGCTCGTATCTTCCCGTCTCCTCATCGGTTCCATTTTATACTTAGTCATACTTATCATACCTGTCCTTAAAACTATGGATTGAGATAGCATTAACTACCTCCTCGCTTAGCCAATTCCAATTATCAACTACTCTTACACTGAAAAAGTATTTCCTTACATCCTGCAAAGAAGTTTTCTTACGAAGCTTTAAACTATGACCTCTAGTTCTAGAGCCAGCCATATCAAAATATCCATCTCTATCCACTCTATCATAACCATGAAGGAATATAAAGACTGTCACCATATCCCCCCTCAATCTTCTAGCTTCGAGTGATGGTAAGTCTAATTCCCTCAAGCTCTCATCATAACTGAGATTGCGTATTTCTGGCACCAGTTTCGTGGCATGTCTTTGAACTTTTTCAAGCTTAGCTATGTGCTTTTTCAAGTGCGGATTCCAAAAGGGGGCTGCATATTCGAGTTTTGGCCTCACATAGGTTACATAAATATGTGTATGTGTGTGTATATACGCAATGCATGTACATCTATCTATCTATCTATGTATATACATATATATATATATATATATATATATATATATATATATATATATATATATATATATATATATATATGTATGTATATATATATATATATATATATATATATATATATATATATATATATATATATATATATATATATAGTTGGAAGAGTTGAAAAAAAACAGAGAAGAGACAGGAATATCAGGAGAGGCTGATAGTGGCATATGACAGGGTGAAAGAAAGAGAAGTTTGGGAGTTAGAGGAGAAATGGGGGTTCATGAAAGAATTTTTTGTGGGACATGCAAATGATGTGTGTAGAGAGAGGTTTGTTGGAGGTGGCATGAGGAGGGGCAGCGAGTGGTGGAATGAAGGGGTGAAAATGAAGGTGGAAGAGAAAAAGAGGGCTTTTGAGGAATGGCTGCAGTATAAAAGTAGGGAGAAGTATGAAAGATATAGGGAGAAAAATGTGGAAACCAAGCGGAAGGTAGAGGAAGAGAAGAGGTTAGCAAATGATAGGTGGGGACAGGATTTTAGTAGGTCATATGAGGAGTATAAAAAGAAGTTTTGGAAAGAAGTGAAGAAAGTAAGGAAGGGTGGATCGAGGATGGAAGAGATAGTGAAAGATGTGAATGGACAGATGTTAAGAGGGAACGATGCAAGGAAAAGATGGGCAGAATATTTTGAGTGCTTGCTGAATGTTGAGGAAGATAGAGAGGCAGCTATAGTGGTAGTGGGGGCTGTTCAAGTGCCAGTAATGGGAGATTAAAATGAGAGAGAGATTACAAGAGAGGAGGTGAAAAGGGCATTGTATGAAGCAAAAGCAGGTACAGCATTTGAAATGGATGGTGTGAGCGCGGAGATGTTGAAAGAGGCGGTGTTACTGCATTTGAATGGTTAGTGAGAGTTTTTAATATATGCTTTATAATGTCAATGGTGCCAGTGGAATGGGTGATTGCTTGTATAGCGCCCCTATGCAAATGTAAGGGAGATGTGTATGAATGCAGTAATTTTAGGGGTATAAGTCTGTTGAGTGTGGTAGGAAAAGTGTATGGTAGAATACTGA
>JAXCGZ010013280.1:22500-80000 GCA_037179515.1 Halocaridina rubra | reverse complement strand
CGAAACTGGTGCCAGAAATACGCAATCTCAGTTATGATGAGAGGCTGAGGGAATTAGACTTACCATCACTCGAAGCTAGAAGAGTGAGGGGGGATATGGTGACAGTCTTTAAATTCCTTCATGGTTATGATAGAGTGGATAGGGATGGATATTTTGATATGGCTGGCTCTAGAACTAGAGGTCGTAGTTTGAAGCTTCGTAAGAAAACTTCTTCGCAGGATGTAAGGAAATACTTTTTCAGTGTAAGAGTAGTTGATAATTGGAATTCGCTAAGCGAGGAGGTAGTTAATGCTATCTCAATCCATAGTTTTAAGGACAGGTATGATAAGTATGACTAAGTCTAAAATGGAACCGATGAGGAGACGGGAAGATACGAGCTTTGGGCTCTTTCCCGTAAACACAATTAGGTAATCACAATTAGGTAATCACACACACACACACACACACACACACACACACACACACACACACACACACACACACACATATATATATATATATATATATATATATATATATATATATATATATATATATATATATATATATATATATATATATATATATATATATATATATATAAAATCTGTATGTATATGTAATTACCTAAATAGTAATTACCTAAGCATGCTTACGTGAAAAAGCCCCATGCTCGTAACTCCAAGTCTTCTGGTCGGTTCCATTTGTGTACTTAGTGATACTTATCATACTTGTCCTTAAAATATGGATTGAGTTAGCATTAGCTACTTCCTCGCTTAGAGCATTCCAATTATATTTCTACTCTTACACTAAAATAGTACTTACTTACATCTTGCAATGAAGTTTTCTAACGAGGCGTCAAACTATAACCTCTAGTTGTAGTGCCAGCTATATCAAATTATCGATCCCTATCCACTCCGTTATAACCATGAAGGCTTTTAAAAGCCATCAGTCTATCCCTCTCATTCTTCTAGCTTCAAGTGATGGTAAGTCTAATTCCCTCAGCCTCTCATCATAACTGAGATTGCATATTTGTGGCACCAGTTTCGTGGCATGTCTTTGAACTTTTTCCAGCTAAACTATGTGCTTTTTCAAGTGTGGATTCCAAAGAGGGTCTGCATATTCAAACTTTGGCCTCACATAGGCTACATATATATTTCTGAATATTTTCTTGTTCATGTGCCTGAAGGCTACCCTTACATTTGCTATAAAAGTATATGCAGTCCTTACTATACCATTCATATGCATTTCTGGAGACAAATCTGCCTGTATGTTTACTTCTACATCTCTCTCGTTCTCTGTCTCTTGAAGTACTGCTCATGCTATTAAGTATTAAAGTTTTGGCCTTCTTGCACTTGTACCCATTCTCATTTCCTTATATTTAGAAGTATTGAATGTCACTAGCCACTTTTATGACTACTCTTGCAGACTATTTAGTTTTTCCTGAAGTTCTCTACCATTGTTCTCGTTGCATACTTTCTTCACAATCTTTGCATTATCTGCAAACATATTCAGTAATAAATTGACAGAGTCTACTAGGTCATTTACATATACAAGGAACAAAAGTGACCCTAAAACTGAGCCCTGTGGAACTTCACTACTAACTCTGCTCCATTCAGACACTAAGTGTCTTACTCCAACCCTCTGATCCCTTCCTTCTAGGTAGGTTTTTATATATTCCAAGGCATTTCCACCAATTCTTGCCATTGCTTGCAACTTCTTAATAAGTCGCCCATGTGTGACAGTATGAAATGTTTATGGAAGTCCAGAAATATGTAATCTGCCCAGCACTCTCTTTCCTGTAAGATTTGGCTTACCTCATCACAAAATTCTAATAAGTTTTATTACTGTTGATCTACTTTGTCTGAAGCCATGTTGCCTCACTGACAAAAGTTGAATGACTCCATGTGAAGAGAGACATGTTTCCTTAGTAGCCTTTCCATAACTTTGCAAACTATGTTGGTCAAGGAAACAAGTCTATAGTTTAGAGCTGTATACCTCCTTCCCTTTTTGAAGATAGGTACCACGTTCGCTTGTTTCCAGCATTTTGGAATCTCCCCTGACTCCAGCAACTTTTCAAATATGATGCTTAGTGCCACTGATATTGATTTAGCGCATTTCTTAAGTACATAAAGGGATATATACCGGACCATGAGCTCCTATCTCTGTAATCTGTGGGAGTGGGGTATTTTCTACAATAAATACTGACTGAAACTCCTTGTTCAATTCTTTGCAGATCTCTTTATTTGTCTCAGTGACGCTTCCATCTGCTCTCTTAAGATTTAAAACCTGTTCTTTTACCTTCAGTTTTCCTCTGATAAAGGTGTGGAAAGCTTTGGATTTTCTTTAGCCATCCTGGTGATATCTCATTCATAGTCTCTCTCTGCCTCTCTTCTTTTACTTAGGTAATAATTTCTTGCTTTTTTATAAGTCTGCCAGGCATTTAAGTTTTTTCATCTTCTATGCCTTTTCCAGCAGTTGTCTCTCCACTCCTTAACCCTCTTACACTCATTAAATCATTTTTCTCTGGCATGAATAGCTCCTATTTAGGTGGAAGGAATGCAACAATCTACAATCTTCCCATATTTCTCACAACAGATGTCGTACATTTCTTGTACAGATTTGTTGTTAAAAAAGGTTCTTCAGTCAAGAACTGCAAAAAGTTCATTCATTTTGATGCAATCTCCTTTTGGATGGTTCCTCCTTGTGTCCTCAGTGCCTGTTGATGATATACTCTATCAACAACACTCAGTGGTCACTCTTTCCAATTGGTGAATCATACACGTCTTTTCAATATTCAACACGTTATCTGTGAATACTAGATCAAGTAGCAATGATTCATCCTCCCCCCTAGCCCTCGCTGGTTCCACTACATGTTGGTGTAGGAAATTCCCTTGTACGCAATCTAGGAATCTTGTCCCCAATAAGTCCTCTTCACTGTGTGGGTCAAGATTTCTCCAATCTATCGCTCTATGATTAAAATTTCCTATAATCAAAATCCTACATTTTCTCTCCCTTGCTATGTTAACAACTGAGTTTATGACTTCAGTAGTACCAATATGACTTTCCTCATAAACTTCTAGCCTACGTTGGTTCCTTGGTGGGTTATATACAACAGTTATTATGATGCTCTCTGACCTGGTATTTATGTGAGCAACAAAAGATTCCTTGAACTCACTTTCTATAGCCAAGTTTATTTCTTCAACCTGAAAACTTTCAACCTTTAATATTCTGAAGCCCTTAGGAAAAACTGTGACATTGTTTATGTCCTCACTTAACTTAGTCTCTGTAACTGCTACTATAGCTGCCTTAGTGTTGTGAATCCTATCTTTTAATTCTAATGCCTTACCAACTATTCCATCAGCATTCGTGTACAGCAATCTTAAGGAGAACCAATCCCCTGATCTTATTTAATTATCTTCTTTATCTCCCCTATGTCTGGAAGAGCTCTGAAACAAAACTTTTTCTTCTCTTCTTCATTTCTTTCCTCATTTAAACTTCTAGCCTCTTACGACTAGTTTTTTATGCTTTCCATCTCTTCCTGTGACCTTTATTTTCTAATGAACACTGTTCTAAATTAATGAAGGTCTTTTAGGCTTTTTTTTCCTTTTCAGTGTTTCTCTACATGTGTTCCTTCTCTCAAAGGTCACTATCGTTGGTCTTTGCTTTCCCTCCCTAGCATATTTACCTAGTTGGTGAATGTTTACAATATCCTCTGGACCACATAATACTCCAAGCTTCCTTATCAATTGTGTGTGTGTGTGTGTGTGTGCATATATATATATATATATATATATATATATATATATATATATATATATATATATATATATATATATATATATATATACATGTGAGTGTGTGTGTGTGTGTGTGTGTGTGTGTGTGATTACCTAATGGTGATTACCTAATTGTGTTTACGGGAAAGAGCCCAAAGCTCGTATCTTCCCGTCTCCTCATCGGTTCCATTTTATACTTAGTCATACTTATCATACCTGTCCTTAAAACCATGGATTGAGATAGCATTAACTACCTCCTCGCTTAGCCAATTCCAATTATCAACTACTCTTACACTGAAAAAGTATTTCCTTACATCCTGCAAAGAAGTTTTCTTACGAGGCTTCAAACTATGACCTCTAGGTCTAGAGCCAGCCATATCAAAATATCCATCCCTATCCACTCTATCATAACCATGAAGGAATTTAAAGACTGTCACCATATCCCCCCTCACTCTTCTAGCTTCGAGTGATGGTAAGTCTAATTCCCTCAGCCTCTCATCATAACTGAGATTGCGTATTTCTGGCACCAGTTTCGTGGCATGTCTTTGAACTTTTTCAACCTTAGCTATGTGCTTTTTCAAGTGCGGATTCCAAAAGGGGGCTGCATATTCCAGTTTTGGCCTCACATAGGTTACATAAATATTTTGGAACATTTCCTTGTCCATGTGCCTGAAGGCTACCCTTACATTTGATAAGAATGCATATGCTGCCCTTACTATGCCATTTATATGTATTTCTGGAGACAAATCTGCCAGTATGTTTACTCCTAGATCTCTCTCATTTTCTGTCTCTTGAAGTTGTACTCCAGCCACCGAGTAGTCAAGCTTGGGCCTTCTTGCACTTGTACCCATTCTCATTACCTTACATTTTGAAGTATTGAATTTCATTAGCCACTTTTCTGACCACTCATGCAAATTATTTAGATCCTCCTGAAGTTCTCTACCATTGTTCTCGTTTTTTACTTTCTTCACAATCTTTGCATCATCTGCAAACATATTCATGAATGAATTTACAGACTCTGGTAGGTCATTTACATATACAAGGAACAAAAGTGGCCCTAAAACTGAACCCTGTGGAACTCCACTACTAACTCTTCTCCATTCAGACACTGAGTGTCTTACTCTAACCCTCTGTTCCCTTCCTTCTAAGTAAGTTTTTATCCATTCCAAAACATTTCCACCTATTCTAGCCATTGATTGCAGCTTCCTAATAAGTCTCCCATGTGGAACAGTGTCAAACGCTTTCTGGAAGTCTAGGAATATGCAATCTGCCCAGCCCTCTCTTTCCTGTAAGATTTGGCTTACCTCATCATAAAATTCTAATAAGTTTGTTACTGTTGATCTACCTTCTCTGAAGCCATGTTGCCTCACTGACAAAAAGTTGAAGGATTCCAAGTGAAGAGAGATATGTTTTCTTAGTAGTTTCTCCATAACTTTGCAAACTATGCTGGTCAAGGACACTGGTCTATAGTTCAAAGCCGTATCCCTCCTTCCCTTTTTGAAGATAGGTATCACATTTGCTTGTTTCCAGCATCTTGGAATCTCCCCCGACTCCAGTGACTCCTTAAATATGATACTTAGTGCCACTGATATTGTGTTTGCGCATTTTTTAAGCACATGAGGGGATATGTCATCAGGACCTGTAGCTTTATGAGCATCTAAATCCATCAGCGCTTTGCATACCTCTGTGGCTGTAAGGTTGATGTTCTCTAATACCGGCCCTTGAGCTTCTATCACTGCAATCTGAGGGGGTGGGGTATTTTCTACTATAAATACTGACTGAAACTCCTTGTTCAATTCTTTGCAGATCTCTTCATCCGTCTCAGTGATGCTTCCATCCGCTCTCTTTAGCCTTAAAACCTGTTCTTTTACCTTCAGTTTTCCTCTGATAAGCTGTGGAAAAGCTTGGGATTTTCTTTAGCCTTCCTGGTGATGTCCCTCTCATAGTCTCTCTCTGCCTCTCTCCTTTTACTTAGGTAGTCATTTCTTGCTCTTTTGTAGGTTTGCCAGGCATTTATGTTTATTCTCCTCTTATACCTTTTCCAGCATTTGTCTCTCCACTCCTTAGCTCTTTTACACCCATTATCGAACCATTTCTCTCTGGCATGAATTACACATACTTTGGTGACAGATACGCAGCAATCTATTATCTTCCCATATTTCTCACAAAAGATGTCATACATTTCTTGTACAGATTTGTTGTAAAATAAGGTTCTCCAGTCAATAACTGCAAAAAGCTCATTCATTTTGATGTAATCTCCTTTCGGATAGTTCCTCCTCATGTCCTCAGTGCCTCTACTCTCAGGAAGAATATCTTCAATGATATACTCCATCAACAACACACAGTGGTCACTCTTTCCAATTGGTGGTACATACTCAATTTTTTCAATATCCAACATATTATCTGTGAACACTAGATCAAGTAGTGATGGCTCACCCCACCCCTGGCCCTTGTTGGTTCCATTACATGTTGGTGTAGGAAATTTACTTGTACGCAATCTAGGAATCTTGCCCCGAATGAGTCCTCACCACTGTGTGGGTCAAGATTTATCCAATCTATCTCTTTATGATTAAAGTCTCCCATAATCAAAATCCTACATTTTTTTTCCCGTGCCATGTTAACAACTGAGTTTATGACTTCAATAGTACCTATATGACTTTCCTCATAAACTTCAAGCCTATTTTGGTTCCTTGCTGGGTTGTATACAACAGTTATTATAATGCTCTCTGACCCAGTATTTATGCGAGCAACAAGAAATTCCTTGAACTCACTTTCTATAGCCAAGTTTATTTCTTCAACTTGAATCCTTTCACTTATGAGCAGTGCTATCCCTTCACCAGTCCTCTCAGATCTTTCAACCCTTAGTATTCTGAAGCCCTTAGGAAAAACTGTGACACTGTTATGTCCTCACTCAACTTAGTCTCTGTAATTGCTGCTATATCTGCCTTACTGTTGTGAATCCTATCTTTTAATTCTACTGCCTTACCAGCTAATCCATCAGCATTTGTGTATAACAATCTTAATGAGGCCCCATCCCCTGATCTTCTGTCATTATCTTCTTTATCTCCCCTTTGTCTGGAAGAACTCTGTAACGAAATTTTTTCTTCTGTTCTTCATTTCTTTCATCATTTAACCTTCTTGCCTCTTGCAACAAGTTTTTGATCTTTCCCATCTCTTCCTGTGTTCTGTATCGTCTAATGAACACTTTGAATTCCTGTAGGTTTTTTAGACTTTTTTTTCTCAACAATGTGTGTGATTACCTAATTGTGATTACCTAATTGTGTTTACGGGAAAGAGCCCAAAGCTCGTATCTTCCCGTCTCCTGATCGGTTCCATTTTAGACTTAGTCATACTTATCATACCTGTCCTTAAAACTATGGATTGAGATAGTATTAACTACCTCCTCGCTTAGCCAATTCCAATTATCAACTACTCTTACACTGAAAAAGTATTTCCTTACATCATGCAAAGAAGTTTTCTTACGAAGCTTCAAACTACGACCTCTAGTTCTAGAGCCAGCCATATCAAAATATCCATCCCTATCCACTCTATCATAACCATGAAGGAATTTAAAGACTGTCACCATATCCCCCCTCACTCTTCTAGCTTCGAGTGATGGTAAGTCTAATTCTCTCAGCCTCTCATCATAACTGAGATTGCGTATTTCTGGCACCAGTTTTGTGGCATATCTTTGAACTTTTTCAAGCTTAGCTATGTGCTTTTTCAAGTGCGGATTCCAAAAGGGGGCTGCATATTCCAGTTTTGGCCTCACATAGGTTACATAAATATTTCGGAACATTTCCTTGTCCATGTGCCTGAAGGCTACCCTTACATTTGATAAGAATGCATATGCTGCCCTTACTATGCCATTTATATGTATTTCTGGAGACAAATCTGCCAGTATGTTTACTCCTAGATCTCTCTCATTTTCTGTTTCTTGAAGTTGTACTCCAGCCACCGAGTAGTCAAGCTTGGGCCTTCTTGCACTTGTACCCATTCTCATTACCTTACATTTTGAAGTATTGAATTTCATTAGCCACTTTTCTGACCACTCATGCAGATTATTTAGATCCTCCTGAAGTTCTCTACCATTGTTCTCGTGTGTGTGTGTGTGTTCACTTTCATTGCTGTGTTTCCATCAATAGTTATCATTGCCATTCTCTTGCTTTCATCCCTTTAATTTTCACCATCATTATAGTACACATGATCATTGGGTATTTTACACGACAACTCGTTTATTCATTATAAAGCTGGAATGTATAATCGTGGTTTGGGGTTTCCATGTCATGCGAAATTAGTCTGGAATAGCCAGAAAAAAAATTCAATACCTTTACCACACCAGTTAATGAGGGGTCTCGAATTTGGATTCTCTATAGAAGGAGTGATTAGAGGTCATACTAGAGACTGAATTAAAGCTGCTGAAGTCTCAGAGTTACAAATGACACTATTGCGCATTTTAACTCTGTTGTTTTACCATTCTCCCGACCTACCAGTGACACAGATAAAGAGAGAAAGTACTTTCAACATTAACAGAAACACATGTACATCAATCCCTATATATACCTAATACGGTTGAGACTCGAAACTAAGCCGATGAGCGCAGTGAAACCACTGTAACCCTGCAACTTCACTAGACTCTCCAGGTATTCACTTTCGAGACCTCTGTGGCTAGGGACTCAATCCTGTGACTCCAATTCTGCAGGATCCAGCATTGAGTCCGGACTCAGAAGCATGCGTTTCTGTTTAAATGCACACTTTCTGCTCAAATGCACACCAAATATATTTTTTTTTAGTTAAGTGTGCTGCATTTTCATTTTACAAATGGGTTATTGGAAAAATGATCGTTGAAGAATTAAAATGTCATGGGTTAACTAGCAAGAGAATGTAATAAATGTAATATGAGAGAGCATCCGAATCCAAAATAACCAATCATTGAAAACTCTCTTTGCTCTCTCTCTCTCTCTCTCTCTCTCTCTCTCTCCTCTCTCTCTCTCTCTCTCTCTCTCTCTCTCTATATATATATATATATATATATATATATATATATATATATATATATATATATATATATATATATATATATATATATATATATATATATATATATATATATATATATATATATATATATATATTATATATTTATATATATATATATATATATATATATATATATATATATATATATATATATATATATATATATATATATATATATATATATATATATAAGCAGAGAGAGAGCGAGAGAGAGAGAGAGAGAGAGAGAGAGAGAGAGAGAGAGAGAGAGAGAGAGAGAGAGAGAGAGAGAGAGAGAGAGAGAGAGAGAGAGAGAGAGAGAGAGAGAGAACAACTGATGAAGGTTTGTCACCTTATGATTGAGGGAGTATTTCCTAGTCATTACATTTAATAATTTTATGACTTAGGAATCACAGAACGTCCTACAGAATTAGTTCTTAGACTCTCAGTCTCCAGCATCTAAGCCAATTCTTTGTCACTGAGAGCATGGCACTCTGTATTCTGAAATGGAGAGATTATTTTATTAATTTATTGCGCCAAGGCGTCAGACATTACGTGAGTTCATACAAATAATGCTTCAAATGGATATAAAATCAAGAATTGAACATGGTTTACAGGGAGGTGTACATATTGATAAAACATTGCTGCATACTAACACACAACTCACAGAATGGCAGCACAGAGTACATTATATGCAAAAGTAAAGCTCAGAGAAACGCAGAATGCACAAACAGAATTATATAGCAACATACAGAAAATATATGTATAATTCAATATAATTAATGGCCACCAAAGTGAGGAAAACGAGCAAGAATAACATCAAGGTTGTCATCATTAAGTAAAAATGAGCAGATCTGTATTAAGTTCTGACCTCGTGGTAAAACATCTCTCACTGCGGGGCACTGAAGACAATAGTGGTCAAGAGTGTTAGCATTAGTTCGGTCGCATAATTTACAGGAGGTGTACTGTGGCATATCTAGAGTCTGGGAGACCTGGAAATGGAGAGAGAGAGAGAGAGAGAGAGAGAGAGAGAGAGAGAGAGAGAGAGAGAGAGAGAGAGAGAGAGAGAGAGAGAGAGAGAGAGAGAGAGAGAGAGATTTTAACGACTATTTCCACGAGACAAGTTTCACTGTCACGTGCATGGAAAATTAGGCTTTCTATTTCATTAGATAGATAGATAGATAGATAGATAGATAGATAGATAGATAGATAGATAGATAGATACACAGAGGAAAAAAAAAATTACAGCCTACTTTCCCCGGAAAATGTTTCACTTTCACTTTCATGGAATGTTAGGCTTTCCCTTTCAAATGAATGAGAGAGAGAGAGAGAGAGAGAGAGGAGAGAGAGAGAGAGAGAGAGAGAGAGAGAGGATACCTCAAAAAAATTTTGGTTAAAAAAGTAGACTTCACTGATTTTTCAGTCTTTATTCAGTTTTAGGACACCGAGGGAGAGGGGCTGAAATACTTCCTCTGTGTTCCCCTGCGTGTCGTAAGAGTAGACTTAATGGAGTGGAGTGAGGGGACTGGGAATACCCTCCTCTCTATATTCTTCCCTCAAAGAGTGAAGAGTATTTTACCTTCACTCAGCCACTCCCCTTATTAGGGAAAAAGGGCTCATTTATATAGATAGAACACTTCAAAAGAAAACACAAGAACAAATATGAATATATAAGAATAAATACAACAGTACAAGAGTTGTCTCTATACACACACAAAAATTATCGTGATATTTGTACTTCGTGCATTAGTGTGACATCTTTATATATATATATATATATATATATATATATATATATATATATATATATATATATATATATATATATATATATATATATATATCCAAGCAAGCACATTACATATGTGAAAACATGAATAATTTTTTACCCCGACCGGGACTCGAACCTAGGACTTATAATTACTAAGTCAAGGCGCTACCAACTACACACCACAGAAGGTATAAAAGGAATCCAACCTTATAGCTTATATCTGCTATACTTAGGGATGAACGCATTCTATCTGAATGCCACTATGTTCATATTACAGATTCCCCAACCTCACTCGTGGCTTCATTTTAGCATTTAATTCAATTCCCAATCTCATTCGGGTCATACAATAACCAAGCAAGATTGGGAATTGAATTAAATGCTAAAATGAAGCCACGAGTGAGGTTGGGGAATCTGTAATATGAACATAGTGGCATTCAGATAAAATGCGTTCATCCCTAAGTATAGCAGATATAAGCTATAAGGTTGGATTCCTTTTATACCTTCTGTGGTGTGTAGTTGGTAGCGCCTTGACTTAGTAATTATAAGTCCTAGGTTCGAGTCCCAGTCGGGGTAAAAAAAAAATCATTCATGTTTTCACATATGTAATGTGCTTGCTTGGTTACTGTATGACCCGAATGAGATTGGGAATTGAATTAAATGCTAAAATGAAGCCACGAGTGAGGTTGGGGAGTCTGTAATATGAACATAGTGGCATTCAGATAGAATGCGTTCATCCCTAAGTATAGCAGATATAAGCTATAAGGTTGGATTCCTTTTATACCTTCTGTGGTGTGTAGTTGGTAGCGCCTTGACTTAGTAATTATAAGTCCTAGGTTCGAGTTCCAGTCGGGGTAAAAAATTATTCATATATATATATATATATATATATATATATATATATATATATATATATATATATATATATATATATATATATATATATATATATATGTATGTATATATATATATATATATATATATATATATATATATATATATATATATATATATATATATACATACACTTCATGTATATTATTTCTACGTAAGAACTGCAAGATAAATATTACTGTTTTTGTGAATACATCCTTATCTCTTAGATTCCACGACTGGCCATCAGATGCCATTGGTGCGCTCACTGCTGTTGAGCCAGAGACATTTTCTTCGCTAAGTTGATAGAGGCTATTACTCTGAGAGATGTATCTTTCCTATTCATTGGATGAAGAGCTTCTCTGTACTATGCTTTCTACTCCGAAGTTTTGTACACCGATAACTGGGTATTCAATGCTGTAGAAAAGGAAGATAAGCTAGATCAAGAGTCTAGAATTATTCGTAACGTGTGGATGTTTAATTATCAAACGTACCCACTCATCGGATTGTAACTCTTATTTTGAATTTATTTTTTTCTTACTCTTTTAATATATATTAAGAAGCATTTTCTCTCTATCTATCTATCTATCTATCTAACTATCTCTAAGAGATCATTTTCAATTTAGAAACACGTGTTATTTATATTAAAGTTTGAAAATACAATTGATTTGTGAAATATGTTCATATAACATAAATCTGCATAAAACTATATACCATACAAGACCTACATTAAGAGATTGGAGAGCTCCTCCCTAAATGTCACTCACAAAGGGCATGTTTCAAAACTGGTGCAAAGATTTCTTCTCTCAGGACATCCACTTGCCCTTTCGAAGGGCCCAGAAAGTGTGAACTATCTTCATACCAATCTGGAGGACCTCTTTTAGGTCTCCAACCGTCCAGATCGAAGTAGGCCGTTACCTGGTGGCGTGACAGACAAGGCTGACGGGTGTAAAGTGAATCTTTTCCCTTGTTTAATTTGGGCATTCTCGTTACCGTTGGCTTTTGATAATTGCTTGTCCTTGTTTTATAAGGAAATGAGCTCGCGTGATTCGTGTATGGGGATTTGTTATCACTGTTGACTAATATGGTGGATGAAGGCGCTCTATATATTTTCTTGTTTCGTTGGCTTGAATGAGGAGCTAAGCCGTTGTTTATTTCGATGCCAATGCCTTCGCGTGTTATTATGGTATATACTGGTTCTTTAGGGTCACGAGAATTGAAATTCGTCTCGATATCTAATATCTTTGAATGATGTAATGGATGGCCTGGTGACAGGGAATCCAACGGCCTTGTGAAAGTGTCAAATTCACCAGACATTGATGCGACCATATCTTTCTCCTTCGTTTTGATATATCCGTGGAAAGGTCTCTGACTTATAATTTCTTTTAGTTCTGGCGGGAGATTAAACTGGAACGGGGAAGGAAAACTAGGACTGCTATCTTTTGGAAAGGAAGAGTAAGGTCTAGGCTCGAAATTGATATTAGGTAGCCCTTGTCTCTGTCCTAACCTGGTATTCCTTTGAGTGTTGGATCTTTGGTTCTTTCTATATTGGGTTTTTCTCTTAGGCTCTCGACTATTAGAATTTTGTGAAAAATGTTTTTTTGGATTAATCCTGTTACCAATATTTGATACATCAAATTGACCTTGCATATGATGACTAAAAACCTCTCTATTCTTCGTCTCGCCTGTTTGTGACTCCTGAGAAATGGGTTTGTCTTTGTTACTATTGCTAGATGAACTTCCATAACGCATGTGATCGTACTGAAGAAAGTCATTCCAGCCTTTTTTCACCTTGTCGTATCCTCTGTGATCGTAAGATCCTTTGTCGTATCCTTCTTCGGTGAAAATCTCGACTTTCTTGTGGATATCTTCCGATTCCAGTCTAGGATGTACTTTGTAAATAACACTATTGTCCTTTGAAGCAGCAGCTTCAGCATCGTCTGAGAAAGTGTGTGTGTACTCAATGATGTAAGTATATGGTACAAAATCGTCTTTGGGACCATTCATATTGTTTTTATCGTCTGAGTTTCTCTTCATTCGTGATGCATAACAACTTCCAGTCTCTGAAACAATCAAGAGTAATAGAAGTATGCATTGCAAAACGAAAGCTGCTTTGCTTGGTTTCTTCAACATATTTAGAATTTTGGTAGTTTGGTTATGATGGAAGTAAGCAGAACAAGGTTATTGCTACCAGATTTTTTAATCTTGAAAGACAGATTTTGATTTTTTATTATCTCTAATTTTCAGATTTATCCTTTCAACACTTATTTTTGCTTTTTCAAGCCTAATAACGGAGGGAAAGAAACGCTTAAAAATACAATCACACTACCAACAGATGTGTATTTCTTATATGTCCATTGTTAGACCAAATCGACTTCAAAATCATCTTTGACATGAAATCACTCGTGTATTCATCATGACAAACACACAAACACAAAACAGTTAAAACTGACCACAGTTGAACGTAAAATCACACGACGTCTGCATAAATTTATGGAAGATTCCAATATTTGCAGAAATTATAATGTTTCTTTGTTCTCGAGTCTCGATATCCTTTTCTTATGAAGTCTTGCAACTCTCTGAAGGAAACTACAGAGCCAACATGGGAAGAAAGTTGACGCCCTCAGGCGAATAATACCTGCAGAACGGACTGGAGTAATGCTCGGGTGCCGATCAGGGGCATTATGTAATGTCATTGTCACTGAGAGAGAGAGAGAGAGAGAGAGAGAGAGAGAGAGAGAGAGAGAGAGAGAGAGAGAGAGAGAGAGAGAGAGAGAGAGAAAGCATGAAATTAAATAACAACCATGGTTAATTAAAGAGCGTAAGACTCACTTTCACTCTTAATTCTTTTTTCCCATAGTAATACACCAAACTATTTTTTGCCAATATTTTCCATATATTCTTTGCACAAGCTTTGCTTCAACAGTAGACTCTCATCAACAGAGATCAACTAATCCGTGCTGATATACTGTATTGAGTAATCGCAGTTCTTGAATCATTCATTATACATTTTTTATTTCGTTCTTCATTCTTAAATATTTTTTTTTATCTCGTATTTGTTTTACGAGATACAAATGCACATTACTTGGTAATACAGTATTATGATTTATATTTAGGAGTAATCTGTACAGCACTAACGACGAAACAATATAAGCTCACGATCATATTTTTTTTTTCGGAAGGGGGAAAGGGTTTAAGTATTAGTGATTTAATATAACGGAAGACAAAGTGATCTTCGGATATAAAAATATTCAACAGTATATGAACTGCAGCATTTCTATATACTGTTGACTTTAGGAATAAAGAGATCACCTGAACACTGTTGCATGTGGTTGCTTGACACCAAAAGTATGCAAATATAAATTGATAATTTGGTATCGTATTGGGAGAATGTATATTTTACTCAACCACAATATACCATGGATCAAAAAAGTCATATGGAGAAAGAGAAAATGTGTCCAGAAAAACGTGAAATAAGTTAATCTTCCATCCTTGCTCTTTTACAAGTCTGCCAGACATTTATGTTTTTACTCCTCCTATGACTTTTCCAGCACTTATCCTTCCACCCCATAGCTCTCTTACACTTATTATTGAACCATTTCTCTCTGGCATGAATAACTCCTATTTTGGTGGAAGGTATGCAACAATCTATTGTCTTCCCATATTCCTCAAAAAAGATGTCGTACATTTCTTGTACAGATTTGTTGTTAATTAAGGTCCTCCAGTCAATAAATGCAAAAAGCTCATTAATTTTGATTTTTGATTATGTCTGATCATATATATATATATATATATATATATATATATATATATATATATATATATATATATATATATATATATATATATATATATATATATATATATATATATATATATATATATATATATATATATATATATATATATGCATGTCTGTGGGACGTGATGATTGATTATCCCTTTATGTACTTATGAAATGTGTTGCACCATTGACTGTAGCACTCAGCGTCATCTATGAAATTATGAAAAGACACTTGATTCTAAGGAAAGTGCAGAGTGCGGAAAACCCGTGAATAATCTGCTTATATTGAAAAGGGTTAGACAAGACAGAGCTCTGAATAATAGGCCATTTTAATGATAAACATAGTTTGCAAAGTTATGAAGAAACTAGTGATGAAACATATTTCTGCTCACTTGGAGTCCTATGATGTTTTGTCATTGAAACACCATGGCTTCAAGTTAAGCAGGTCTACACTAACAAAACTGCTGGTATTTTAGGAGGGTGTGAGCCGCAACTTACAAGGAAAGAGAAGAACTGGATAGATTGGATAGTTATGCATTTTAACAGGGCATTTAAAATATTTCCAAATAGGAAAATCACTAAGAAGCGGCTAGTAATGGCAAGAATAGGTGGAAATGTATTGGGATGAATAAAAGCTTCTTTAGAGGGCATGAAACAGGATCAGAGTAAGACATGCTGCGTTTGACTGGAGGAAGGTTAGTAGTGGGGCTCAGAATGATCAGTTTCACTCCCAAGTCTTATTCTTATATGTGTAAATGGTCTTCTGGCGTCTATAAATCCGTTTTTAAATATGTTTGCAGATATTACAAAGATTATGAAGAGGTTAAATATGAAAATTGTTTTAGAAAATTCGGGAAGACCTTACTAGTCTGCATGAGTGGTCAGATAAGTAGTAATGATATTCAATACTTCGAAATGCAAAATTTATGAGGCTGGGCAGGAGTACAAGAAGACTCAAGTTTAGATATTCAATAGCAGGCGAGGACAATCAAGAATCTATGAATGAATGATATCTGGGGGTCAATGTATTGGAGAACTTGCCTCCAGAAACGCATTTTAATGGTAAGGGTATCGTATGCTTTCTTAGCAAACAATGGTAGCTTCCAGCATATGGAATTTTTTTTTTTTTTAATATTTGCATGACTTATTTAGCCTGAGAATCAATATGCAGCACCTTTCTGGACTTCTCTTAGGAATAAAGTAACAAGCTGCAGGAAGTTCAAACACATGCTGTGAAAATTTTGAAAGCGATGCAATTTCTCCGTTATGAGAGTAGGTTGAAGGATTTAGCCTCACCACTACTTGAAGCTAAGAAAAGAGGGTGATATGGAAGCAGTTTTTTAAAGCCTTCAAAATTTATGCAGACTAGGTGTAGGGTAATACTTCAATACGAATGGTTCTGGAACTAGAGGTTATAGTTTGAATTCATGTTTCGTAAGAGGCTTTGCAGGATGTAAGGAAGTACTTCTTTAGTGTAGGAATTCTTCAAAATTATGTCATTGATATAAAAAACTGGAAATATTAAATACTCCATAGTTTTATAGAAATATACGATTAAGGTTAGTAAAAAAAAAAAAAAAAAAGGAAATTGCAAGCAAAGAGCTCTTTCCCAGGAGCAAAGTTAGCTAAATACATAAAAAAAAAAGTTTTTAACGTTTGTTTTTAATTATATAGTACTTACTCTAGGGGAGACGGGATTGACATCAATACAGTGCTCGCCCCGAGATGTAATGGACCTGTATTCAAGCCCACGGCGGGGCAATAGGAAGGAATCCAGCCTAAATTTCCCAGCTTCAATGCATCTGTGTCCATCATCAAATGGGGATTCCTAATGACAAAAAAAAATAAAAAAATAAAAAGGTATTTACTCTGAGAGGCCTTTCCTTTTGGTGCCGCGGTAGCTCACTGGTAAAGGGTACAAATCGGGAAATGACGAGCCTGACAAACACAGCTTTTCTTAATCCGCAGAGCGTTAGGGAGGGCATCCAGCCTTAATCCCCCAACTGCAACTTGTGCTTGCATCCAAATTCAAATAGATATATATGATGACAAAAAAAATAGGCGTTTTACATGATGCAGAAAACATATAAGACCATATTATGCCTCAATATATTTTGCTATCTGCCCAATAGTGTAATTTTTTTTTTTTTATGAGTGTGACACCAGGACAGGCCAAAAAAAAAAATACAAAAGAAAATTGCCCCCATGGGGAACGAAGAAAACATAAAGTAAAGAAACACAGAGATGGAGAGTGTAGTGATTTGTCAGATGTGAAGGGATAATAAGAGATGTCAAACGAATATCCATGAATATTCGGTGTTGATGTAGGTATAGAAAAAGAATGGTAACTGATGAAGTATTTAACATGGAACTGCCCTGGACAGTCCTACTTAAGTCCAAAAGACCATTCAGCTGTAGTATTTAAGTTAGTGTTCCCTAAGGACTTAGTGTAACTTACAGCCATCATCAAAATATATTAAATAGAACTATAATTCTTCATAAACAGTTTCCTCTTTATGCATTCGCCTGTTCTGGGTGCTATTAGACTGTCTTGTTTATGAAGCTTTCTAAATTTGACGAGGACTACAATTAGATTTTTTTTTTTTTTTAGCTGTGCAGTGCTATCTTTGTTCTCTTCTTCATGCAAATTTTTCTATCCCCATATATCTATAATATGCCTATGACAGCTCTCCTCCAGACTCTCGATTTTCCTTCAGTCACCAGAATATAAATTTAACACTCCCCACAGTAGCCTAGTGCTAAGTCTTAACGAGAGCTTGGTCCCACTGCGGGACAATAGGAATGGCATCCGGCCATTCCCCCAGCTTCAACGTGTCTTGTCCAGCCCCATTTGATTGGGAACTAATTGTGACAAAATGGTGCTAACCCACAAGGATGGAATTGACCCTTTTTCCTATTTCCTCAGTTTGTGATGTCTTCATCACTTCAAATATCCCAAAGAACTAAAACCAACAACTTCATAAGAGTTCTGTTATTCCCTGATCTGCCTGGCCGAACAGCCCTGAGTTGCTAGGAAGATCAGTACAATTCTGATCTTTCCCTCAGAACTCTCAGATAGTGTATGAAGTTATAACATATGTTGTGTATTGTGCAGTCTATCATAATGTGTTTCCTGGGTTGCTATCATTGTCTCTAGCTAGAAGGAGTCTCTAAGAAATGAACACCGGAGAGCAACTTTTCAGTGTAGAAAAACTTATTGTGTGCGCTGTGTTTTGAGATAAAGTAATCGCCCAACTGACCAAAGCCTCTCCCTGGTTCTCATGCTGTGGGTGCGTGGTAAGAAATGCTTGTGTCAGTTTAGTCTCATTTGCTGCTCCATTTTTGAGGAGCAGCTCTGGAGGGTGGACCTAGGGCAAACGCACTGCCACTCCAGGTCCAATTCTTAAAAGTTAAGTCATACAGCCTTCCTTCCATATTATTCAACCCACTATTGCGTATCATTACACTACACTTTTCTATATTAACTCTTTGCTTTCATCAAATATACACCCTCTAATATTGCTTTGGTAATATTGCCTCCAAAGCAAGCATTTAGAACAAATCATTAAAATACAGAAATTGCTCACTTACGCCATCTTTCTAACCCCAATTAAATTCCCTTAACTACTGTCCACTTATAATTCTCATGCAAATATAGATTAATCAGTAAATCATCATATTCTTGTTTTACAAGAATTTTTTCTGACTCCATTCACACTTTCCCCAGCCAATTTTGCTTATATATTAATCTCATTATAATAATGCTTTATTACCTCAAACATATTTTCTCATCAACTAGAGCTAGAGATCATAGTTTGATACTTCGCAAGAAGACATCTTTGCAGGATGTGAGGAAGCACTTTTTTAGCTTAAGAATAGCTAATTGGAAATCGCTAAGTGAGGAAACAGTAATTATCAAATGTATCCCATACTTTTCATGACAGATATGATAAGTGTCAGATTAAGAACATTGGGCTATTTTCCGAGAGCTCAATAAGGTAAATACATGATATAATTGCCACATTTAATGTATTATACAGGATAAAATATAAGACGAATACATACTGAATTATTTATTTAAAAATTTGGACACAGTAGGGAAATTAATAGTTTCCATGCCACACCCTTCTCAGAATTTGTTCGAAAACACTCCAATTTTACTGAACAGTATGCTGGTATATTAACATAAAGACTTGGTGTTTTTATTATCATTTATCAATTAGGTCTTCATATTCATCGGATTGCTTAGTATTGTATAAGGTGGGGATTTTTTTTTTCAATAGAGCTATAGAAACAGAGATCTAGACACCACTACAGCTCCTGAAATTCTTTATAGTATCTTTGAGTCAACTTTAATATAAATCCTAAAAATTATTAGCCCAAAAGAACAGGGCAATTTTATTACAGATGTAGCTTGCAATAGATTTACATACATGTCAAGCTGTAAACTTATATTAAATTTCGTATCCTATTTTACACGATACAGTCAATATGATATAAAAATTATATATCCCGTAAAATAGTGTGGTAATTCTTCATTACAATTCATGATATAAAAGTAAAAATTTTACATCTTAATAAAAATGACATCTTAGTACTTCTTATTTTTAAGTTTATATCACAATTTCATTATTTAAAAGCATTATAAACTAAGATAAAACTGGCTATATATGCTATTAGAACAGTACATAACTTTTTAAAATAATGCTAAAAGCTTATACAGTGGAACCTCGAGCCACGAACAAATCGACCTACGAATACAATTTACAAACAAATTTTGCATCGACCCTCGATCAACACTTGAAGTACAAACATATATACACACGCACATCTGCCCGAGCGACCACATTCACGTTTCCCCGGGCGACCGTGTGGTTGCTCTCAGTTCTGCATTGGTGCCCGAGCTGTGTTCTTCGTTCGTTGTTCTCTTGTTGTAGTTTTCCATTGCTTTGCCTTTTACTTTAATCTAGCCCTCATTATGGCTCCTAAGAAAGTTAAGTGCGTTAGATATAGTGGCACTGAAAAGCCTAAACGTATAACAGTAGAAACGAAGAAAGAAATAATTGCTAAACATTAAAATGGTGTTCATGTTTCTGATCTCGCCACGCAGTATTACATGATGATATCCACCATCTGTACTATCTTAAAAAATAAAGAGGTCTTAAAGGCGGCTGACGTGGCTAATGGAGTGACTATTTTAACGAAGAATTGGTCACAGTTGATAGAAGAGGTTGAAAAGCTATTGTTGGTTAGGATGCTTGAAAAGCAGCTGGCTGGAGATGGTGTTAGTGAGGCTACAATATGCGCTAAGGCTCTACAAATACACCATGATCTAGTAGGAAACACTCCGAGTTCTAGTGGTGCCAAAATTGATAAATTTTAAGCCAGTAGAGGCTGGTTTGAAAAATTTTGTTTAAAAACTGGGATTCATAGCGTTGTTAGGCATGGAGAGGCGGCTAGTTAGGACCAAAAGGCAGCAGATGCCTACGTGCTAGAATTCGCCAACTGTATCTAAAGTGAAGGTTACGTTTAGCAGCAAGTTTTTAGCTGCGATGAAACAGGACTATTTTGGAAGAAAAATGAATGAAAGGTTTACGCTTTTGTGTGCTAATGTTAGTGGGGACTGCAAGATTAAGCCTCTTTTAGTCTACCACTCTGTATATCCGCGAGTTTCTAAGTGCAATAACGTGTTGAAGGCTAGACATCCGGTAATGTGGAGGTCGACTACAAAGGCTTGGGTAACGCAGATTTTATTTGGTGCCACTTCCGATTGTTATCTGCATGTCATGAATCTACTTCCTAGAATAACCTAACCTAGTAGATGACAAGCGGAAGTAGCACCTTTTATTCACAGAGTGGTTGACTGAAGCGTTTACGCCAGCTGTGAAGAAATATCTTGAGGAAAAAAGTTTGCCCCTTAAGTGTCTTCTCATAATGGACAATGCTCTTGCCAATCCTCCAGGTTTGGAAGAAGACCTTGGTATAGAATACGATTTCATGGAAGTCAAATTTCTATCTCCCGAAACCACTCCTCCTCCAGCCCAAGGACCAGCAAGTGATTTCCAATTTTCAAAAGCTCTTTAAGAAGGATCTTTTTGCCAGGTGTTTCCAGGTCACCAACGACATGGACTTGACCCTTTGTGAATTCTGGAAAGACCACTTCAATATGCTCCACTGCATTGGCCTCATTGACAAGGCATGGAAGGAGGTCTCATACTGCATGTTGAACTCTACCTGGAGGAAACTTTGGCCAGCTTGTGTGGCTGATAAAGAGTTCGAGGATTTCAAGGAGTTAACTTTTAAAATTGTGAACGAAATTGTAGCCACGTGCAAAGTTTCGGCTTGGAGGTAAATGAGGAGGACCTCAAACAAGAACACACAACCGAAGAACTAAGAGTTGCAACGTGAACAGGTGAAGACTCTCCTAGAGCAGTCAGCGGAGGAGGGGGATTAGAGGATAGAAGTTTCCAGCAAAAATTCTAAAGAAATTTTTAGAAAGTGAAGTGATGTGCAGACTCTTATTGACTCATAACCCGGAGAAAACTGCTAGCAACAGAGCAGTTAACATTTTAAATGGCAATGTGGTGTCTCACTTTAGATATATATATCAGCAAAGAAAGACAAATTTCTCTGGATCTTTTCTTGTGCCACTAGCCAGAGAACCACCTTCCAAAAGAGAACATAGACAGAGTACGCCAAAATTACAGCCTGTACCTGAACAATTGCCTGAAGTTTCTATGGAAGGGGACTCTCCTTCAAAGGAGTAGTCCTCCTGCTCCACCACCACCACCATCCACGTGTGCCAGCAACAATCAACCACAAAGGTAAATACTGTACTGTACCATGTTTTATTTAGTAGAGTAGAATTTCTTTCTATTATTAATGTAATTTTTCTATTACAGGTGTATTTATACATGTCTGTACACAAAAAAATTTAAAAAGGTATATTTCTGGTGCCAGGGAATGGATTAATTGGATTTACTTTCAATCGGAAAAATTGTTTCGAATCACGAACTTTTAGCCTCACAAACAGGCTTTAGGAACGTATTAAGTTCATGAATAGAGCTATATAATAAAAAAACATAACAAAAATCGAACAGGCAATGTCTGCTTTTAAAGTTGGACTAATTTTTTGACCTTTCATCTAAATAAGAATATAACCAAAGTAACCGTCAAATCCTTGAGAAAGTTTTTATTTTTTTTGGGGGGAGCATTGACTAAGAGAATATTATTATGCGTCACACAATAATATTTTTAAAGTAATGTGATTTATGAAATTAACAATATTTCGCTTTGTGCAATTGTGCTTCGCTCTCATTATAAATCTCGCTTTGCTGAATGGTAAATGGAGGTAATACATGAGCCAAAATAACAAGTAAATTGCTTATCAGTACACAGAAATTTTGCGTTATATTGCTTACAGAATGTGTAACATTCCAATTGCCGACTTTGTACCAATGTTTACAAGGCAAATAACTTATTAGCACCATATATATGTTCTTTGCTTACAAAGCAGTTAATTCATCAGCAAAAGGCTTTTGCTTACAGAGCAAATAACCTAAGAACTACAAGTATTTGTGCATCCTTTCACAGAAAGAGCAAATAACTATCCTATCCCTGCAGTTTTGCATTCATTTTTGCTTGAAGAGCATAAACCTTATCTTGCATTTGATATCCTAAAATAACTAATTATAAAAGAAATAACTTCTCTGTACATTTTCTCTGAGATTATCTTTGCTCATGAGGCACATATAATAGCTTCACTGCCTTGTAGAGTTAACATTTCATGTTTGTACCCATATACTCCTAACCCAGCCACTGAGGGGGGCAAGCCAGCCCCAACTTGGTGCCGGTCCCAAGCCCGGGTAGATGGGGGAGGGTTGGCGGCAGGAAGGGCATCTGGCCATAAAATTTTTGCCAAAACCAAAATGTGGCCAGTACAGATAACTGGCCAGAAACATCGACCCCACATAAAAGTGGGAAAAGATGTAGATGAAGAAAAAGAAGAAATTTGTACCCATATACTCCTATTCTATGAATTTAGTGGAAAATATCGCCAGGAAGGAAATACATATGAATATATTCTTACTCTAAAAATATGCAGTATTCATCCGTCTTGAGGTACCCTAAATATAATACTATGCATTTATATCTATGACTTTTGAATCACCACATACTGTAGTACAGCTAAGAGTGTCCAGAGACTAGCATATAACTTTCAAAAATACTGTAATTATCTTCCATATTAAGTAGTAGAGCGCATGAGTCAGGGAGTGACTAACGCACATTTGAGCCCACTGCGGATGTTAAGAAGGAAATCTAGCCTTAATCCCACAGCTTCAAGATGTCTGTATCCACCCCCATTCGAATGGGGATCACTTGTAACTTTTAAAACGGGGCATTAATCAGCTAATAAGGAATAAGAAAGTAAAACTTGTTTTTCCTTATAGGACCTGTATTCCTGTAAGAAAAAAATGCCCTTCCTCTTCTCACAGCTGTTTTGAGATAAGAAAAGAAATTTAGGGTAGTACAGTAAATACACATAGCTAGAGACAGCACAGGAAGTTTGGATCTTGTAAAGAAGAGTAACTCCAGTGCTCTTGGGTTATTCATATTTACACGACTAGTCATTTAACCTAACCCAACTTATACTAACATTACAATTTCTGTTTTTTAACTTTATATGGAGTTCTGGGGGTTACTCATCTCTTCAAGATCTCTAAATTATTGTTCATACTGATACTATTAATTGGTAAAGATGACCACAAAACATACTGCTGAACACCTATAATGGCTTTCCACAATATTACTTGAAAATCTTCAAATCACAACGATAAAGCATTTTAACATCCAATACTATACAGTACCAAAACGTAACTAGAGCCATTCAGTGAGAAAATAATAGTATAAAACTGCATTTTACTGTACACTGTCAGTATACTATACCATCATAAAGTCATATTGTTGGGTCTTTTATAAACCTTTAAAAACAATTGAGCAATTATCATATACAGTGTTGCTCAAAAGACTGTGATTTAATTCAAGCATAATATAGTACACTGTTAAATTATATATCACCATTTTTGCGCTATAGTAACGTCTGCAGTAAGTCATAGGTCAGATCCCAGATTTTGTCAAACGTTTTGCATTTGAAAAAACTACCTCCTTGTAATCCTATGTATTTTTTTTACATTACATTCATAAAAAAGAAAACATTAATAGGACTCATTTAAATTCAGTCATGATATTTCATGTGTCTTTAATAAAGGAGGTTGGAAATCTTGCATTTTATACATCTGTGAGAAATAAAACGAAAAACTTAAATAGGTATTAAATAAAAACGAATATTTTTAATATTACAAAGGTCCTTGTGTAAAAAAGCGGGGTGGTGGTAGGGGGGCATTGACGCACCTCTTTGTTCCCAAGGAGTTCAGAGGAGTGACTGTGTAACTAGTTTTTGGTGAATGTGTTTTTTGACTCGGCCAATCCACTTACAAGGGGGATAGCAGCCACAGTACAGGTATATATGTGTAAAAAAACTACATTATACATGGCTGTCATGGTAGTCCAGAGTTCAAAACCTGTCATATACTAGCAACAGAACCAGTGTATTTTAAGGGTGTCATATATGCCATAATCCTTATATATTAGCACAAACTACTGCTAAGACGTCTGTTTCTTCTGGTTTAATCAAAACAGGAGCATTAGCCACTCTGGAAACAACAGCCGACACATCTTTTTGGGGTAATTCTTCACTCCACAACCCAAGTAAATAGTCATCAATTGTATTTTCTAATCTCTCTTCTGAAAGATCTCCATATTTCGCTGGGAGGTTTAGTGCCAAAAATATTAATGCCTGAGAGGAATTTAAAAACATCACATATTACTGACATAATCAATTCTAACATCACAAAAATAAAATGGAAAACTAAGTGAATATAAAATACTTATCATTAAGGAATGATATAGTAGAGATCTTGTTATTTACTCGGATGGCAAGTTATTTCTGATAACACCAGTTATTTGATCTTTTTTTTTTATTCAAATATTCAGTTTATTAACTTTTTTATATGCTTTATGTCACTATCGATCCCCAGTATGGGGGTGGACATAGACACTGGAGCTGGGAAATTAAGGCTGGATTTTTTTAAGGGGCCACAGTGTTTAGAATGGTCACCAAAGGAGGTGACAAACCCGCAAGTGAGCCCATCACTGGCCATTAGGAAGGGAATCCAGCCTTAATTTTCCAGTTCCAATCTGTCTGTGTTCTTCCTCATAATGGGGACTAATAATAACACATAAAACATAGAAGAAAAATCAGTTTGTTTTAAAAAAAAATATCTAAAAATATGTATATTATCCAATATTAGAGCAGTTATTTGTTCCTGGAGGAAAAAAAAAATACCTGCTTAAATGGTGCATTTTCATTATCACAAAATGCATGGAACGTCATGGCAGCGCTACCAGGTATTTTTTCCACATTGTGAACAATAGCTGCATGCGCTTGCCCCAACCTCAGCATTTCCTGGTGAAGATCGTACTTCAGATGTGAGCTTCCCTTGTGGAGTTCGCTTTTCACATCATACAGTACAAATGTGTCACCTGTGTGTAAAAAAAAATGCAGTTCTGAATAATCACCTCTATAGGCAATTAATCTGATTACGGAATGGTACACTGATTGCATCACTGTAACAGAGAACTTATCACACTGTAACTACATCAAAATTTCAATAGTGCTATCATAAGTTTAACTTTTTATGTGTCACTGTAAAATCCCATTCAAATGATATTGGACACAGACAGATTGGAGCTGAGGAATTGGGACTTGTTCCTTTCCTAATGCCCCAGGGTGGGCATAAACACTGATTTATCACTTCCAGAGTCGAGTGCTCTAACCACTGTGCTACAATGGTTCCCAATATTGCCATAATATGACATAAATCTATGAAACCTAATGCATTTCTAATATTATTTAATACTACTGCTAATATCAGTACCTTCGAAGCTATTGCTGACAGCATGGCAGATTTGATGTAGCAAGCAAACGGCTGTTCTTTCAGCTCCCTCTGGCACCACAGCAAGTATCACAGCTGGTTGAATTGGATCCTTTACCATGATTGTTTCTAACTGCCCTAGCAGTTGAATCCAAAAGTGCTTTGACTGTGAAAACTGAGAATTAATGAGTCTTAACTCCATTTTGATATCTCTGTAAACTTCCTCAAGAGATTTTATCTTTGGCTTAGGTTTTGAAAGCTCCTCCACATTTTTCAGTGACTGGTGTAAAGTAACTATACAAAAAGCAATTAATAAAAGAAAACCAATAGACAAGATAGGCACCATCCCCCTTCTTGGTCTGGATGGCAAATCTTCAGGGCTCTGGTGTATTCTTCTACCAGGGCTTCCCTTTTCTACAGTAACAGGAAGATTTTTTGAAAAATTCGTTTTTTGCCCACTTGGTGGTGTTCTTGAAATGCATTGGGACTTGGTGGTTCCATATGAATCCTCTAGTAACACATCTGAATTTTTCTTGTTGGGACTCCACCCTGGAGATGAGCCTGATTCATGCTCCAGTCTCTGAAGATCATCTTCTAAGTCTGGATAGAGTAAAGGGGAATCCTTCTTGTAAGCACAGTCAACTGCATCACCATCATTATCACTATAATGGTTCTCATCAGACTGCAATAGGATGTAGACATTAGTACAGATAACCTCTTATGAACAAAAATTTAAATATGACTTATCAAATAAAATTTTTTGTATTAAAACTATTCTTTTTATATATTTTTTGCACAACAGACAACAAGTAATGTTTATTTTATACTTTACATTATTAACAGCTTTCTAAAAGCTAGTATCCCGCATACACAGTCAGACGTTGATAGGAGATGCTAAGGGATTTTATTAAAACTTAAACAGAAGCTCCCCTACTTACGAACAACCGAGTTATGAACATTCACAGATACAAACAACAACCTACACATTATCTACCCATGAATTAATGTATGCATTACTGTACTGTACTGCATTATTGCAATATTATTATAATTAAAATTCTTTAATACTGTATACTTTATGCTTTATGGAGTAGTTAAAAGTCTTCAGCCTAAGTACTGTACAGTACTGCGTATGTATGTACTGCACAGTACTTTTTTCTACCTAAACACAACTTACGAACAACTCTACTTACATACGGACTTCTGAAGCCTAACTAGTCTCCTCACTTTGATAAGTGAGGTCACATAATACCCCTTGAAATAACAGAAACAATACTAAGCAACTAAAAAACATAAATATTAATTTATTTAATAAGCCTTCTTACCATTTCTTACTATATGTATTACAGTCATTGATATTATAATAAGTTTACATATGCTAATTATGTTTACAAAGTAAATTCTGACATAGTATTCACATACATTATTAAGAACCCTCACAGGTTGGGCAATATACGGAAAACATCCTCCCTTGATAGATTAATTACACACAAACGTTCATCCGCCCTGAGCGCTTTATATAACATTTGAGGGGATTAAAAAAAGATACCACACAGCACCACGAAACATAGCCATGCTACGCAATTGTTCCAGCCCCATTTTGTTTGAATAAAAGCTACAGACTTTAAACGAAATTTCGACTTCGGCAGGTCCAGTGAGCATGCTAGCGAGATGACGTGATCTGCCCTGAAGGGGTTAAAGGGATAAAAAAAAAGGAAGAAGAAAGAAAAGAACCTTTGCCAATTTATGTAGCACTATTAATCCCCAATTGAATGGGTGAATACAGAAGGTTAGAACTGGAGAATAAAGTGGGCTCAAACACAGGTTTGTTACTTCCTGGGTCGAGCATTATAATCACTGCCCAACTGTGGTCCCCAGTGAAAAGAAAGACATACAGTGCCTAAATATTACACTGTTATTCTACTACCCTTCTCACCTGGTCTCTGCAGTCATTTGCATTTCTTCTTATTGGTGAGCGTCCTTCTTTGGCTCTGCTGCGTGTATTTGTAGAACCTTCCTGTAGATACGGGGAGGTACTTTTTGATCGCAATCCCCTTCGTGCAGTAGGTCTTCCGTCTGAGGACATGCTTATAGTCCTGTAATTAAAGAGAAGTAATGTACTGCATGATATTTTACAATCTATTTCTTCATATTACTAAAACACTGATGACTTTGCTAATTTTCTTTTAGCAAAACGGGCTCAATAGCCCAGCATGAATTGCTAAGAGAAAGCAACAACAAAGTGCTTATGGTGCTAATTTTTTTTTTAAGAAAACGGGCTTAATAAAGCACTGCAAGAATTGTTGAGAGAAAGCAACAACAAAGTGCTCTTGGATTTGTTACCTTACACAATTTCATACTGACATGAGGGTAAAAAGACTTTCTTGATGAATTATCTTTGGCCTTTAAGGTTAAATTGTCATGTACTGTATTAGTTAAAGGGAACTAAATATGGCAATTGCATTTTGAACCTTGATGGACTAGGTGAGCTAGGTAAGTTGTTAGAGTATGTATGAAATACTACATAAACAGTGTAAATTTCTAAGATTTCATTTTTTATAAACTCTACTCATATATCCAGTAAAGATTACTTCCCACTAATAGGTGGTCTCTGTCATTAGCGAGATTATTTAAGTTTAGGTGAGTAAAATGGTATTTACTGCTTTAGGCTTGACAAAACTGTTTTTGACTATTGGCTGTCAAACCTCACGACAGAGGATCCTTGCCTACTTACCCTTTGGGTGACCCAAGCATGATAGTTGTTAAAGGAATTGTGGAAGCCTTTTAACCCCAAGAAGCCAAATGGCGTGATCGAGGTATATTAGGTTCTCGCAAATGTGTGTTTTGACTTGGTCACTATCCTTTCAAGTGGAATTGTGGACACTGTTTCTATTGTTGTTGACAAGCATCTCAAGATCATAAATCTATTTCAAAATGATAATTAAGTATCTTGCACTTATAGGGGGCAGTGTCCACTACTTAAGTAAGTGCTGAAGACAGACTAAAGAAATCTTTATTTTCACCACGATAGTGAAATTCATTGGCAACTTTCAATTCCTATTCTCCAATCTGAACCATTGGTATATGATCAGTCTCATTTAGAATTTGTATTTTCAAATAGAAGCTATCAATATATGCATTAATACAAAAGTATATTAATTAAATTAAATTTTACAAGGGATGTAAAATGTCGACTTACTTTAGAATAGTGAGAATAGAATTACAATTATATCTTCTCTTACATTTTTTTTGTCACTATTAATCCCCATTATGGGGGTAGACAAAGAGAGATTGGAGCTGGATACCCTACCTAATGCTCCGCAGTGGGCTCGACTGAGTCATTCAATAGTTTATATTTTCAGTCTTTTATTAATTAATAGTATACATTCTTGTCTTTTTATTAATTTACTGTACAGTATATATATTTTATACTAAAGTAAAAAATACAAAAATATTACTGCATGGCTGAAACTGCTGTGCTTGATGGGCCAGAGGTGAAGTTGGAGGAACAGGATGAGCTTATGTCATATAAATGAATGTACAATACATACTATACACAGTTCTAATAATTTTTAAGATTTTAAATAATTTTTCGAATTTTAGTATATATTCTTATGTTATTTTGTACTTTTCCATTGCTGGTTAGGTGATATTTTTATGTTATGTATTTGTAGTTTTACTGACTGATGTAAACTTGCATAAAATGACGCAAGTCAAATTTTACTTTTCACTTTATATATATATATATATATATATATATATATATATATATATATATATATATATATATATATATATATATATATATATATATATATATATATATATATATATATATATATATATATATATATATATATATATATATATATATATATATATAAACGACGTAAGGCAAAGTATTACTGTAATCACATACAACTGTAAATGAAATTAATATCCTGTATGCATATATGAAAAGGTGGGTTACAGGGGATGAAATGAGTTTCAGTTAAAATGTAACCATTCAAAGTTGCTCGGTTAGATGTTTTAGGTTTTTGTGAATATATTCTCCATCAATGTTTTGAGTAACTGTAAAATTCTGCAAGGAAGGGATATTACAGTCAGCTTTCCCCTAATTTTCGTTTTCTATTCCCTATCTGCTCCACTGATCTCCACCATCCTATTCTTCTCCAACCATGTTCTGCTGCTGTTACTGAACTGAATCAGTTTTACTTTAAATACAATTAAATTTTTCATTTAAATATAAAGTTTTATTAAATGTACTGCATGTATTTTTAGTTTTCTTTAGCTTTATTGATATTTCTAATTTATACTAACATGTTTACCTATAAATTTTCATTTCATAAGACACAAAAGCGGGATGGCCGGTCCCTATTAGACCCCTAATACATTGATTGTAACTGGAAATAAGGTTATGTTATTTGTGTTTTCGTTATCAGTTGCGTTTTTCAGGTCCCAATTAGTGACGAATAATGGGGACCCCCTGTAAATGTTGTTATTGTTTTCTATTTTAGGTGTCATTATTAATCCTCATTCGAATGGGGGCAATTACAGACAGGTTGGAGCTGGGGAAGTAAGGCTGGAATTTGTGGTTTTAATGAATGCACTTGAGTTATGCCTCAGTCTTTCCCACTTATTCCTTTTACATAAAGACAATACAAAATCAACCATTATGACTTGGCAAGAGAAACTTTCTCATAACTATTAATTTTTTTTTTATGAGTGTAACACCAGGACGGGCCAAAAACCTAATAAACTAAAACTACCCTCATCAAGCCTGGGCACGAAGAACACAAAGTAAAGGTAAAATGAGATGGAGAGTGTAGTGACTTGTCAGATGTGAAGGATAATAGTAATGAATATCCAAGAATATTCGGTATTGATGTAGGCATAGAAATGAATACTATTACTCTGAGTAAAAAGCACAAAGCTTTACAAAGGGATAGTTTCTTAGATCAGATTAGGATTTAAAACATGAGTGTGGATCTTGTATTAGAGGAGTAACCCCAGGCGCTCTTGGATTATTCATATTTGCAAAGAAGTACCATAACTTAACCTACAAATTTACAGGGTTACTTAACTTCTGGGGACATGCATCTTTACATTATCCAAGATTGCCAAATAGTGATTAAAGGGTCTTGTAACTGGCTTACAAATTGTCATATTGCTGATTAAGGCCCAGGAGTTTTCATCTGTGGGATTTTTGTCCAGGCCAAGGTGAGTGATCTGTTAAGGGTGTGAGACAGTGAAGTCTATCTGATCTCTAGTCTTGGAAATACTTTATGCATTTAAAATTGCTGTCATGCAAATGTGACCCCATGTTTTACGATTAGTTTCTTCTGCAGAATTGTTTTTAAGCTTGTTGGTTTTCATTTTTTGTTGTTGTGTTGTTGTGATTTAAGCCGTATTTTGGTAACTTGTTAAATTATTCTCAGTATCTTATGTCGTGTGTCGGAAACTTGCAAAATATGCCGTTTTTTGAAAATTGCATAAGCAATTTAGCTACAGTATGTAAAAAAATATGCAGTATGCTTGAGAATATATTTTAGCAGTTAAAGTAGAATTATTTATAGGACACCATTTTTTTAAAGTTTCGTTGGGGAGGAGATAAAAGTTGAAAATATGCTTTTCCAAAAAGAAACAAATAGCTAAAGCCATCGTCATACAGGCAGATAGCTGACAACATCTACTCAAATTATGCAGTCATACTTTTTGGTAACTATTTGCTTGCATGTTCTCCAGTTGGGAAACATCTGGTTAATCTGTTAAAATATTGGGTTAGTTTAGTTATTTCACTCCCTGTTATATGGAATGGTTGTCTTTAAGGTGCTTGTCACTGATTTTGTATTTTCATTATTCTTATTTGGGGTGTGACTGTAAACATTCACCTACCGTTTAATAGCAAATGCTGTTCTGTAACCTGTTTACTAGATATAATACTAATTATAACAGAAATTGTGGTAAATATGAAAAGGACAATTATCACATCATTGGGGTGGAAGAGTAACATTTTACCATATGTATCAAGATTTAACTATGGTTGTGCGATCTATTTAAGCAGCTCCAACACGTCTGTGTCTACCCTCACTTGAATAGAGACTAACTGTGGCACATAAAACAGTGAATATACAGTATAATGATAGAAAATCAGTGGATGACACCAGTTTCTTTGAACGTTTTACTTCACGTCCATTTCAGAATCAGTAGATAGCACCATCTTTGAACTTTTTACTGTGTCCATTTCAAAAACTTATTCATACAGTGTTCATTCATCTCAATGACATACAAAGGTAAATGTTTACATTTACAACACAAAAGAGTAATGTTTAACCCCTAAAGGGCAGGCAATGTGGGGGAAAATGTAACTCCCAGTCAGACAGACAAACACACACAGATATATATATATATATATATATATATATATATATATATATATATATATATATATATATATATATATATATATATATATATATATATATATATATATATATATATATATATATATATATATATATATATATATATATATATATATATATATATATATATATTGTAGAATTGTTCAAAAGTTGTGTTTAGGTAAAAAAAAAGTACTGTAAAGTACATACACATGCAGTACTGTACAGAATTTAGGCAAAAGACACTTACTACTACATAAAACAAAGTAAATAGTACAATTATTAATGAAGTTTACTCGTAATAATTATGTAATAATACTGTACAGTACAGTAATACATACATTAATACACGTGTAAATAATGGGGAGGTCTTTGTTCGCATCTGTCAATGCTCATAACTCGGTTGTTTATAAGTAGGGGAGTGTCTGTATATTCAAAAGAGCTTCAAGAATATCATTGGAGGTATTCAAACTTTCCTCCTCTTAGCGGGAGTAGAATGCATAGGTGAACGAGACGATGTAGATGGTCATGGCCTCGGCACAGTGCCCTCTTAAGCGCTAGTTTACACACTAGTGTCCATCCACACTAAGAGCTTTAAAAAACACATGAGAGGAAAAAATTAAGAACATAAGAACATAAGAATAGAGGACACTGCAACATGCCTACTGGCACACACGAGGCAGCTCCATTTTTGAATTGTATTTTCAGCATGTCTAACCTGTTCTATTCTACTCTACTTATTTATTCTGTTTTTCTTTTTATGATTTTTCTAATAAGCACTAACCTATTCATACCCACCCTACCTCTGTCATATGTCTATCTAATCTACATTTGAAGGTGTCTAAGGTATTGGCATTTACTATCCTACTAGGAAGCTTGTTCCATGCACCAGCTACTCTATTACCAAACCAATTTTTACCAATTTCCCTTCTGAACCTAAATTTATCAAGCTTAAATCCATTATTACGAGTTCTGGTTTGATCATGAATTTTTAAAACTTTATTAATATCTCCCTTGTTAATCCCTTTAAACCATTTATACACTTCAATCATATCCCCCCTAACTCTTCGCCTCTCTAGAGAATGTAGATTAAGTTTTTTTAATCTGTCCTCATATGGTAGATTTCTGATATTGTGTATCATCTTGGTCATTCTTCGTTGCACTCTCTCCAAGGATTCAATTTCCATTCTATAATAGGGTGACCAGAATTGCACAGCATAATCTAAATGGGGCCTAACTAATGCAAGATAGAGCTGCAAAATAACTTTTTCCGTCCTATTGCTGACGCTTCTTGAGATAAATCCTAAAATTCTGTTTGCTTTATTTCTGACTGCTGTGCATTGCTCTCTTGGCTTAAGACTACTACTCACAAGAACTCCCAAATCCCTTTCACACTGAGAACTCATGATTTCATGGTTATTTAGCTTATAACAAGTATTGTCTTTTATAGTACCCATTTTAACTACTTTACATTTTTCAACATTAAATTCCATTTGCCATTTGTCCGACCATTCAGATAATCTATTTAGATCTTCCTGTAAAGCATGAATGTCTTCTTTTCCATTTATAGTTCTACCTATTTTAGTGTCGTCTGCGAATTTACTTAGGTTACTACTGATATCCGAATCCAGATCATTTAGATATACGATGAATAATAGAGGACCCAGTACCGAGCCTTGTGGTACCCCGCTTGTAACCGAGCCCCACTCTGATTTCTCTCCATTTATGCAAACCCTCTGTTTTCTGTCTTTTAACCATTGTTTGATCCATCTGAGCACAGCTCCTCCTATACCATGAGCTTCCAGCTTTTTAACTAATCTTTTGTGAGGAACTCTATCAAAAGCTTTGCTAAAATCTAGATATATTGTATCATATTCTTTGCCACAATCTACTGCCTCGTAAACTTCTGAATAAAAAGACAGTAAGTTTGTAAGGCACGAAAAACCCTTAAGAAACCCGTGTTGTGAAAGTTTTATCAGTCTGTGTAATTCTAGATGTGCCCTTATTTTATTTGCAATTATGGATTCTAGAATCTTACCCACTGTTGACGTTAAACTTACCGGCCTATAATTATTCTTTTTAACACGTTCTCCTTTTTTAAATATTGGTACCACATCTGCCAATTTCCACTCCATGGGTACCGATCCTAATTTTAATGAATTATTAAATAATGCAGTTAGAGGACAACTAAGCTCTTCCTTGCATTCCTTTAATATTCTAGCATATATTCCATCAGGTCCCGGAGATTTATGAGCCTTTAATTTATCTATTTCTTTTATTACCTCCTCTCTCGTAATATTTATTGAACTAAGTATATTATCGGGACTGTCTCTGTAAATGGATTCTACTTCCGGAATATTTTCCAAGTTTTCATTTGTAAATACAGATAAGAAATAATCATTTAAACATGTACACATCACTTTATCGTCATCTGTGATATGGCCATTGGCTACTTCAATTGGTCCGACTTTTTCCTTAAATTTTGTTTGATAATGTTGATAAAACCCTTTAGGATTTTCTTTAGCTTCTCCTGCTATTCGAACTTCGTATTTTCTTTTCGACTCTCTAACTATCTTTTTGACTTCCCTGTTTAACTGTATATATTGCTGCCTCACCTGCTCTTCACCTCTTTTTAGTTTCCTGTATATTCCTCTTTTAATACCTATAAGATTCTTTATTCTATTGTTCATCCATTTAGGGTCATTTTTTCTTGATCTGCAATGTTTCATGGGAATATAGTCTCTCTGACTATTCTTAAGAGTCATGACAAAATTGTTATATTCCTCATCCAAATTTATATTAACTGACGGGCTGCTGTTCTTTCCTGTGAGAGAATTTAATGTATTGATCTTATCTTGTGATAATCCTTGGCATGTGGTACCCAAATTTCGGGGTAATCCGCTACCTGCGACCTGACCTGCTGGATTAACTACCCACATCTGTACCCCAGAAATCCCTTCCCATACCTCATTAGATAATTTAGTTTTTAAGCCCTCAAAATCTCCTGCTCTAAAGTTTGGAACAATATTCTTATTTTCCTTTATAGTTTCCTTGAAAATTATGTTAAATCTAATGGAATCATGGTCACTGTTGCCCAATTTTTCACCAACTTCTAAATTTGTAACCATATTCTCTCTATTACTAAGAACTAAATCTAGTGTATTCACCCCCCGTGTTGCTTCATGTACATGCTGAGAAAGGAAATTGTCTTCTACTACTTCCAAAAACTCCTTAGAGCTACTATCACCTGTTATGGTTTCCCAGTTAATATGTCTAAAATTAAAATCGCCTACAATGCAAACTCTATTTGACCTGCTCACTTTAGAAATTTCATCGTATATAACTTGCGACTCTATATTATCTAGATCAGGTGGTCTGTAGACTACTCCTACAACTAGACTTTCTATATTATTTTTAATTTCAACCCATAAAGTTTCTGAATTTAGATTTGTCTTAATTCCAGACTTAATGCAGCTTCTGAGGCTATCTTTAATATACATAATTACCCCTCCCCCTCTTTTATCTGCACTACGATCAGCATTATAAAGTTTATATCCTGTAATTATGTACTCAGCTTTAAGGTGTTTGCTTTCTAATTTAATCCAACTTTCACTAATGCATATTATATCCGGTCTCTCACTACATACTATGGCTCTCAGTTCTTCTATCTTGTTACCTAAACTACGGCTATTTGTATAATATACTTTTAAACTTTCTCTAGCTTCACCCTTCTTGTGGCTATTCTTTTTGTTAATATTTGTTCTATGTAACAAATGGTTCTTATCCTTAGACTCCCAGATATTTGACCCACTATTTACTGAACCCTTACTGACTAATTTCTCTGCACAAGTATTAATCATTTCATTATTTGTGTCTAACAAAACCCCCCTACCTCTCTGTCTATCATACCAGCCAATACCGAGACACCTGAATTAGAAAGATGCACTCCATCCCTTGCATACATATGCTTACGACTAGTGAAGTGATCCCACCCGTCTATAAAACCTATATTATTCTCCCGACAGAAGACTTTCATCCTAGCATTTACTCCTATAGCTCGAGACCACCACTCTGAACTTTGGCTAAGCCTAGGGAGAATACCACACATCACAGGAACTGCACCCCTTTTCCTAATCTTATCCAGGGCTTGTCTATACAACCTAATCAGCTCTTCACTTCTACCATCCTGCACGTCATTTCCCCCAGCTATCAAACAAACAACATCTTTTTTCTCAATCCAGCTATTTATTGACTCACCCACCTTCTTCATACCTGCTCCAGGGAAAAAATATTTTCCTCTAACTCTATGCCTGAGTTTCCTGTCTACATATCTGCATAGTGAATCCCCTACAATTACCAAAGAACGAGACTTATCCGGAGGATGGGTTACTCCGACCTTGGGAGACTTACCTAGGCTCTTGACCTGAGAGCTTTTCCCACTTCCATTTTTACGATCGCTAGTACACCTATCTGACTCTATGGTTCCTGAAGAATTGCTGCCGCCACTGTCACATTCATCTCTAAGTGACCTAAATGAATTAGCAACCTGTAGTCTAAAAGTATCATTTTTCTTAAGAACCATTTTCGTTGAACCCTTATTCACAACTTTCCAGTCGTCTTCATTATTCAATCGACCCTTCCTGGTTAACACCTCTACTTTACCTCTCAGATCCCTGTTCTCCTCAGCTAAGGATCTGACCTCCTGCCTGACTGCGGCCAACTCATTTCTTAAATTAAAAATGAGTTTGCTTGCGTCAGACGAGGACAAATCCCCAGCACAGCCACAAACAGCACCAACAACGACACCACCACCAACACCACTACCACTAACACCACCAGCACAAAGAACACCACCACTCTCCATTGTACTAAGTTTGGCCAAGATTAGAGCTACTGGAAGCACGTCCTCACTGGATGAACCCAGGAACTAAACTGACATACAACACCATAAAATTATGGTATGCCATAACAACCACTCTAGTGCCCATTTTGTCTTAGCACAAGCCTGGGGAATTTAAGCACAATTTAGACGATGCTGGCACCAAGCTTATTAACCCTACATGAGATGGAGACTAAACTTAGAGGATTAAGAATTGCTATATGCAACATTTCTATATTTGGATTAAATTATTCTTTTCTGATAGAATATAATGTGTTTCGAATAAACCTCATAATATTTTTTTGTTGGAATTCACTATTTTTTGCGTTGGGGCGTGGTGGCAGTTACCTGAATAATCTAATCTAACTAACCAAACCAGATTAAGCTATGCTAACCTAACCTAACCACACCTAACTCAAATTTGAAGCCTTACATTCCTTAACTTGAGTAAATTTGGATGCTTATACAGTATCGCAACGCATTCCAAAAAGTAGCGGTAACGCTGATTTCTCGGGTAGGCTACAAAAGTGGCGCATAAAAAGAATCTTAACCAAAATTATTATACACAACAAGGTAAATTTCTAAAAAAAAATAAATAAATAAAAAATATTTAATAATGACCTCGTCTCTTAACATTGTGTGAACTAATTTAACCAGACCTAACTTAACCGTACACTGCACGAGATTATTTTTTAACTTCAGGTATTAAAGTGAACATTTACCTAGCTAAGATATATTTTATGCACCCCTTGTACAGCCTACCTGAGAAACCAGCGTTACCACCACTTCCTGAAAGGAACCGCATTACCAAATAAACACGAACTACCTATCATGGTAGGTAATGCTTCATATGTGTTAGGTTTAGGTTAGTTGGGCTAGTTTAGGTTAGGTTAATTGGGTCAAGTTATTTAAGTATCTACTGCCGCCAACCAATGTCAGCCCCAACACAAAACAAAAAATGAGTCATGTTCCAGAAACACAATTACAGGATCATATTAATTCAATACACAACGAGAATTTATCAGGGAAAAAAAATTATTCCAAAAATACAAGAGTTGCATAAAATGAATCTTAACCATTTATCTGATTAGTATGACTGTTTATCTTACTTACTTTGTATTATCGATACCAGGAGTAGAGTACGTACCGCGGGAGTAGTGTATGTGCTATTGCTATTTAAGAATCGCCTGGCTAGGATTGTTGATAACGCGTCATTTTCTTTTTCTGAAATGTGCGTTAGTGCAGGTACAGCCTTTTGATCGGGCTCTCTATGGTGGTGATGTTGCTATTTCCATAAAGTATACATACTCAGTGATCCCGTTCCCCCTTGTAAGAGGGTGGTCGAGCTTAAGAAAACACTTACACCACAAGCTAATACACGCCTCAATCACTCTTTGTAGTTCTTTAGGGATAAAGGATCATCACAATATCTCCCATAAACATGCTTGGGTCACCCTCAGGGTAGGTGGGTAAAGAATCTTCTGCCATCGGACCCAATAGGTTCATCAATTGGCAGCCCCCCCCCCCTCCACATCCGCCCGTCATAGTTAACTGTGCTAGCAGTTAACATATAAAATATAAAACTTAAATTCTCCATATTGGTAAGGTCCATGGCATAAAAACAGACACTTGTGGAAGAATGTCAAACAGCATTTTCTGATTTTAATAAAACCTAAGGATGGTGTCTGCATGCTCAGGAAATTTTATGTTTGGAAATTTGAACTACAATACCAAGTCTGAAGTAACTACCAACTGCTTAATGAATTTAATCTGACGTTTATATTTTTACTTTAAATGGATTTTGCGGTAGACCAGTTGCACCGCACACAAATCATGAGGTGACACACCTAACACTGCTATTTTGATCCCATTATAACATACAAACAAACAAACAAACAAACATTTATTTCCATTTAGTACAATGGTTATTCAACATTAATAGTAACTTATAAGTAGACATGTAATTAAACTAATAAATAAGAGGGTTAGACATATAGATAAATTAAATGTAGCTTTCATAGAAAATAATAATGCTGTAATAAAAATGTTAACAATAATGTTAATAATAAAGTGGTAAGTATGCCACTAGATACAGGATCGTTATTATCGGCATCATTTCCATATTTGTTTCCTTACAATGGGAATAATTAGTTCTTAATGAGCAGCAACTATTTGTCCAAAAGAAAACTATATACTTTGCCTTTGAAAGCTGTGAAGGAGGATGCATTTTTAAGATGCTCTGGAATATTATTCCATAGTGTTGGCCCTTTGATAGTGATCATCTTTGAACCTGCTTCTGTGTTTGTTCTGTGACTGTTTTGCTAGGTGTGATAATATTGTCGCAAAAATTAATTGTTGTGTTTTCTGGAATTTGTGCTATGTGGAACCTTGAACCAATAAATATGCACTGTGTTTTACTTTCGTTAATTAACAGCCCAATTTCTTGGAAATAGGTTTTAATTTTTGACAGAGTGTTTTCTGCTCTTAAAGTTAGCTCTGGGAGATTATTAATATCACCACTAAGGAGTAGTTGAGTGTCATCTGCATATTGTACGACTAGACAGTCAGAAATGAAAGAAGATAGATTATTTACGTAAATGGAGGAGAGGATAGGACCAAGTACTGATCCCTGTGGAACACCAAATGATACATTTTTTGGCACAGAGATAATGTTGTTAAGACGTATGGACTGTTTACGATTAGATAGATACTCGCTAAACCAGCTTGGATCAATATTTAAGTTAATCCATTTACTTAAAAGAATTTCATGGTTTACACTGTCTGTGGAGGATTTCCTGTGTGTTATTTACCCTTCGATCTTATAACCCCCTAAATTCGGAAATCCTGACACGGCTTCAGTAGAGGCCTACCACGATCTCAAAATTAAATCCTCTACCAATAAAATATAATTAATATTACATGCATAAACATACATGCAAATATTTTATATGGGGGTTTATGAACTGCTGATATGTGAATATTTAAATAAACTCTCCTCACCTTAAATTAAAACTTCCTCATACAGAATAATACATTTTCTAACATACATTCTACCTACGAGTGTTCAATTAAATGAGCTCATTCTGTCCCTCACACGTAGTTATAAATATTGTTAGAAATATAATAACTCTGTACTTATCTGTCCGGATAACCCTGATGTCGTCAGCAATCACGGGACTCCGAATCAAAAACGTATCTTCTGATCCACGGATCTCTTTCACGTTCCTCTACTTGAGTGTCTCGTAACGTCTCACGAGGACAACTAACCCCTTTCGCCTATAAGCACTGTCAATGAACACAGTAAAACATGAGTGCCCCGTAGCATCTCACGACGGCAACTAACTTTATAAGAAAGTCCCACAAACTCCTCTAGTTTGTCGGGGTCCTTGGTACTAGGACTAAGTTGAGTTATGACTTGCTTACAACAGTTCTTTGTTCAACGAGGCGATGCAATAAGCGTTATCAAGGAGGTGAAGGGTTAATGGCTAAAATCCATTAGTGACCTACATTCCTTTCTCCACGTCTTCTACGGCCAGCCTCCCTAACAAACTACACATTATACATACGAATATACATGTATACATGATAGAACTTAATAAGTATACATGCTAAGCCTAAAAGTATACATTCATGCACTTACGTTACAATAAACGAAACTATATGCAAAATAGCACTTACATAATGTACGTAGAAATAAACTGTCTTGAAATATATTCAAGACACTGTCGAAGGCTTTTGATAAGTCTAATAATACAAGCAAAGATATTTTTTTCATATCTATATTATTATATATACTATTCGTAACTTTAAGCAGTGCAGTTTCCGTCGAGAGTTTTGGTCTGAACCCATGTTGGTTAATCGTTAATAGTCTATTTGATTCTAAATATGACATAAGTTGGCATGCAACAATTTTTTATAATATTTTAGAGAAAATGGGTAGCAGGGAAATGGGACGATAGTTTGTCACATCTTCTCTGTCCCCCTTTTTATGCAGAGGTATTACATGTGAAATTTTCCAAGAGTCAGGAAACATTTTAGTAACAATGGAAGTGTTCATAATAGTTAGAATATAGGATGCAATCATGGGTAGAGCATCTTTGATGAACTGAAATGGTATACCATCTGAACCATAAGAGCCAGAGTTTCTTAGGCTCTTTATGGTAAGAATTAGGGTAGCACAATCGATAGGATTTATCTTGAAGTACCCTCTTGTGTTTTCATTGGAAGAATTGTCATTTAAGCAATTACTCATATTCACTGAGTTGATGCTTTCTTGAGTTTTTTCATATGTATTTTTGCCAACGTTAGCAAAATTGTTATTAAAGTTATCTGCTTTGTCTTTCAACTCCGTAATATTTTCATAACTTTCTGAGTGTTCCATACTATGATTAGATGGGTGATGATAATTCAATAAAAATCATGAGAAAAAGTGGAGGTTTTATTACTCAAACTTAGATGTCCGACATGGCGTGTTCTACTCCAGTGAAAACAACAAAACAATAGCGCAATGCAAAGCGCACGAATTAATCAGCTCAAAAGTTATACATAACATTCCTCCCTCCAAGAAAAAACATACAAAACTTATCAAAAATGGATCAGAAAAATATCAACATACAACAATCATTATACAGAAATATCAATATATTATGGCAACAAAAGACATTACAAATTTAATTTTTCTGGTGGCTTAATAATTCTCTTTGATCTCCGTAATACTGGAGATGGTGATACAATCTGTTTATCATTCACACCACACCTTTCAGTTTCTGAGACTGTGTCTTCAGACTCAATACAATTACTATCAGGTTGAACTGAAACATCACACTTTTGTGAAGATACTTCAACATCATTAGTGGAACTAGAGGCATAGGAATAATTACTTACATTCGAAGAACCTAAAGGCATTGGAGACTCTCTAGGTGTCTTAATACAAGTACCAGTAAATCTAGGCATAAGCTGATCATGATGCCTCTTCCATGATATATTACCAAAATCATGAACTTGCACCAAATAATTTCTTACACCAAGCACTTCAATAATTTTACCTTCAATCCAAGACTCTCCCTTCCCAAAATTTTTAGCAAAAACTGCATCACCAACATTGTACATATTTGTTCCTTCAGAGAAAACTTTCTTTGACAATTTTTCCAGGTCTCTGTCTTTGTTAGGGGAACATTTTACAGATACTAAAGTTGTTTTAAAACATCTTCCAAATAGTAACTCTGCTGGTGATTTACCTATACCACTATGCATACTCTTTCTATAATTGTACAAAAATCTACAGATTCTAGTATTCAATGATCCACTGATGAATTTACTTAAGCCCTCTTTTAAAGTTCGAACTGCTCTTTCCGCCAACCCATTAGATGATGGATTGTATGGGGCAGGAGTTAAATGTTGAATACCATTTTTCTTATAAAAAACTTTAATTTCCTCGGACACAAAATATGGAGCATTATCCGAGACAACAATGTCTGGAATACCAAAATTAGAAAATGTTTTTCTAAGCAATTCAATGGTAACACTTGAAGTCATTGAACTAGTAACTTGAACATCTAGAAACTTAGAATATGCATCTACAATTACAAGAAAATATTTGTTATTTATGGGTCCAGCATAGTCAATGTGAAGTCTTGACCATGCCTTATCAGGGGTAGACCATGACAACACAGGAGCTTGGTTTGGTTGAAAATTTTTAAAACAAACTGGACAATTCTTTGTAATTTCAGAAATATCTTGGTCAATTTTAGGCCACCAAACCCAATTCCTAGCTTCTGCTTTCATCACATTTATCCCATTATGACCACTATGTAAGTGCTCAAGTATTTTACATCTTAAGCTGGTAGGTATTACAATTCTGTTTCTGTACAAAATTACATTGTCATATAAACTAAGATCAGATTTAACAGAACCATATTCATGTAATCTCAAATCATTTGTAGACCAACCAAATCTTATATTATGCATGAGTTGACCCAAAACCTCATCTTTCTGAGTACAATTTCTGATTTTTGAAAAAGAAATATCTTCAAAATCTAAAGCTTCAACTAACTTAATGTATTCATTTGGAGTCATGGATTTATGATCATCATCAATAGGCAACCTGCTAAGGGCATCAGCCACAACATTTTCTTTACCCACTTTGTAAGTAAGCTCAAAATCATATTGAGAGAGAAACAGTGCCCAACGCTGAATACGAGCATTGGCATTAGTAGGAATATGACGCCCTTTGCCAAATAAACCTAAAAGTGGTTTATGGTCGGTCCTTGCTTCAAATTGTCTTCCAAGTAAAAAATATCTAAAGCGATTCAACCCAAAAACTAAGGCAACCCCTTCTCGGTCAATTTGAGCATAGTTCTGTTCAGCTGATGTCAGTTTTTTACTAGCAAAATAAACTGGTAATTCTCTTCCATCAATTTTTTGCAACAATACACATCCTACACCAATAGGAGACGCATCCACTTCAACAACTAGTGGACTATTACCATCATAATTAGCCAAAAGGGGACCTTTTGATAAATCCGATTTTACAATTTCAAAAGCTTTGTTTTCAAGTTCAGACCATTTAAAAACTTTATTCTTTTTTAGCAATTCATACAAGGGGGCCAGCTTGGAAGAAAAATTCTTATTGAATTTACAATAATATGTCAACATTCCAATAAAAGATTGCAACTCTGCAACAGAAGTAGGGGGTGGAGAATCTAGAATAGCTTTGACCTTCTTAGGGGAAGGTTTGATTCCTTCACCTGAGATACAAAATCCAAAATATTCTAAAGAAGAAACCTTAACAGCACATTTTTTCTAGTTAATCTGAACATTATGCTCTTGCAAAATTTTTAACACTTCAATAAACCTAAGATCATGCTGCTCTTCAGATTCACCACTTACAATAATGCCATCCAAATAAGCATCAACTCCCTCTACATCTTTCAACAGGTTAGCCATAAATCTCTGAAATATAGCTGGTGAAGAAGAAAGACCAAAAGGTAATCTTTTGTACTTAAACAAACCTTTATGTGTATTTACTACTAAATACTTTTGGCTTTCTTCACTCACAGAAATCTGTAAATATGCATTTTTTAAATCAATAGTAGAAAAAATCTTTCCCTTACCAATAGATGCTAACAACTCATCTGTTTTAGGTAATGGATATTGGTCACATGATATACATTTATTCAATTCTTTAAAATCTCCACAGATACGTACAGACTCCTTATCCGATTTCAACACAGTAACAATGGGGGCAGCCCACTCACTATGGTTAACAGGCTCAACTATATCATCTACAATCAGTTTATTTAAAGCATCTTCAACTAAAGGTTTATAGTGAATTGGAACTGATCTGTGTTTTCTGAATTTTGGAACTACATCACTCTTAACATGAATGTGAGCTGTAATATCTGAAATGGGTTTATTAGGATTAACTTCATAATCATTCAACAATTCTACCACAGAACCATTGACTTTAGAAATTTTAGAAGAATCATTAATACCAGACAAATAAATACCTATTTTTGGCATCAAATCTTTGCCACATAAGTTAGAATTATGATTCCCTACAACATAAAATGTCTGTTTCACTTGCAGAGAATTATAGTAAACATCCACTCCAACTTTACCCAAAACATTTATTTTGAGATCATCATAAGCATTTAACATTTTATTACAATCTACAATGGACAATCCCAAACTATGAGCCCAATCTTTAGTCAAGGTACTCACAGCAGCACCTGTATCCACCTCAAAAGGTACAAACTTACCATTAACCAAAATATTCACTTCATCTTTACCAATAGCATTGACATTTTTTACTGACAACAGTCTTTCTTCATCAGTATCACTGGAAACTGCTACCTTGTCTACTGCTTTAACTTTAACCTTATGTTTTTTCTCAGAAGCCTTATTAAAACTTTCTTTTACTGGCTTTGGCTTCACATTACCTTTGACATCTTTTGAAGCCTTCCAACAAACTTGTTTTAAATGTCCTTTCTTACCACATAAATTACATGTTAAATTCTTAAAGCGACATTTTGCACTATCATGAGGGTAACCACAGTGTTTACAAGAAACTGACTTACTCATGGGACCATTGGTTGGGGTTTTAACCTTTTGAACAACACCAGCCTTTTCAGAAACATAAGCTTGTTCAAAATTCAAAACTCTCTCAACTATTTGGATAGAAGACATAACCTTCAAATTTAAATTTTCAGCAACCAGATTTGAAAAATAAACCTCATTTTCAAGAGCCATAAACAACTGATCCCGCACACGAGAATCAAAGTTGCTACCAAAATCACAGTCTTTGGCTAGACACTTCAGGTCTGCATACAAATCTTTTAATGTCTCACCTCCTTTTTTCCTCCTTTGTTGAAAAGCCAATAAACTTCTATGATAACTAGGCTTTACATCATAATGTGCCTTAAGTAATTTGCATAAATCCTCATACGACTTAGTATGTGGTAAATCTGGGGCACAAATGTTTCCTAAAATAGCATAAACTTCAGTACCAATAGAAACCAGAAGTAAATTTTTTTTACTATTTGCCTCAGTTATTTCCAAATTTAAAAATTTGCTTCCAACAAACTTAACCACAATTCAAAAGAAATCTTTGAAGGATTAAAATGATCAATGTTCACTCTGCGGTTAGCCCTATTTTCATTTTCTTGAGGCATGATTATAGGCTAAGTCACTGGGTGAACTGGTAATAATCTCAAAATACAAACATGCAATCATGGCACAGACAGAATAGGCTAAATATTATAGCACTGACAACATAAGCTAAACATCATAGAACTAGGCTAGGCCTATATGCAATTTGTTTTACTCCACTCCTCAAAGCACTGGGGTTAAGCACCATATGCTTACGGTAGGCTATGATCAATCAAGGCTACCGTCCACAAAACACTGGAAACAAGGTTACCGATAAACACAATTGGCCTACCATAGGCTATCATCAATCTAGGGTACACCTTGGAAAATAATCACTATAGCTTTCCAATCTTGAAAAAATCGTCAGCATTAAGCTTAAACAGTTATAATACAGCATCTATGAAGTCTCCAATGCTAACTGCAAAACTTGATCAAAACAGCCTATGGAGGGTGGCCACGGGAACGAAAATCTCGGAAGTCAGAAGCTTACCCAATTTACCGGCTACCTCAAAACTGCAAAAACTTCACTTAAATACTGCAAACCAGAAGTTCCTTTTGCTACTGCATTGGTCCTTTGTACCTCGTCGCCATTTGTTCCATACTATGATTAGATGGGTGATGATAATTCAATAAAAATCATGAGAAAAAGTGGAGGTTTTATTACTCAAACTTAGATGTCCGACATGGCGTGTTCTACTCCAGTGAAAACAACAAAACAATAGCGCAATGCAAAGCGCACGAATTAATCAGCTCAAAAGTTATACATAACACTGAGGTACTCTTTTCATTTGGTATCATGCTTCTTATCACTTTCCATGTTGCTGCTGTATCATGTCTAGAGTCATTAAATTGTTTTTTGTAAAAGTCTTTTTTACTTACACTGATGAGAGATCTGACACGTTTCTTTTCTGTTTTATAACGTTCTCGGAGAGTCATATCATATCTATTCATTTTTAGCTCTTTTTGTATTTGATTTCTGATTTGCATTGCCTCTTTGATGTCATTAGTTAGCCAGGGGGCTGAGGGGCGGGTTATTTTTCTTGTTACAATGGGTGCACAACTATCTAAGCATTCAAGGAAGACTTTTGTTATAATCTCAACCTGCAAATCGACGTTATCTGTGTATTTAATTCTATTAAGTGCATTTGTGTTGTTGATTAATGTTTCACAAAAGATATCACTGGAGTAATTTTTTAGACACCGGAATGTCTTGAGGCGAGGCTTCCTTTTGGGCTTGTTTATGTTTAGCATAACAATGTTCAGCTCGTGGTCTGCAATTGGGCAGGGAACTACGTCCCAGTAGGGTATACTTTCCACTTTATTTGTTATTATCAGATCTATAAGAGTCCTAGAATTAGGGGTTATGCGGGTCGGTTTTGTCACTATTTGTGTTAACTTCACAGTGATGATCACCCTTTTCATTTTGTTATCTGCTTAGGGCAAGTCATCATTAAAATCACCAAGTATGTATATGGGTTTATGACGCACACAGATATTTCTGAATGTTTCTAGCAGATGATTGAATGAACTGGTAGGTGCTTTAGGGTGACGGTAAACACACCCTACAATGAAAGATGGGAGTTTCTGATACTGCACAGTGATCCATAAATCTTCGAGCTCCTCAGTTTTTTCTAAACCTGTGGTTATTTCTGATGCACTAAGATAATTTCTAACATAAATACAAACCCCACCCCCTCGGCCATGGTCATTGCGAAATATTTTAAACTCTGGGATATTCACATATTTATTTTCAGTTGTAGGAGGAAGCCAAGTTTCACTTACACAGAGGATGTCTATGTTGTTGTATTTTGTTAGCATTATTATTTCCTCAAAATGAGCGAGCAGGGACTGAGCGTTCACATGTACTAATGTTACATTCTTACCATGTTTCATTGGGGTGGTATCCATAGTCATAGTTGTAGTTTCGACTGTGTGATTCTGCTGGGAATTCATCATTGTAGTGTGTTCTGGGGTTAGCCCATGGATCCTGGTGTCTGTACCTGCCGTTGGATGTGTAACGCTGGTTTGAGTACGTGCCGTGGTATGATCGGGCCTTCCCAAAGTTTGTATGCCTAGGTGAGTGTCTAGGGTTGTAAGAGCCATCACTCCAGGAGAAGTCTCTTGTGCGTGGACGGCGATAAGAGAGGTTTGTATCGTGTCTCTTTCTGTAGTCTCGCGTATAGGGGATTGTTTCATTAGCTCTTTGCTGTTTATTTTGGTATGACTGTAGTTTTGGATATTTTGTAGAATACCCAGGTTGTGTCCATTGTTTGCCCCCACGAAATGGCTGGACAATTGTGCCTGTAGGCCATTGATTCAGTTTGTAAGGCACATATTCAAATCCTTTCGATATCGTTATTGCGAAGGAAACCCAGTTTGGTTTGCGAGGAAGCTCCTTAATCAAGACTTCTTCAGAAGGAATGCCTTGATTTGTCAATGTATTACATATCTCTCTCTCAAAGGGGTTGCCAGGAATGCGAATATATATTTGAGCTGTAACCCTTGCACTTGCATTATTGGGCAACTGTGGCTGTGGGGGAGAGGACTTCGATGGAATGTTTAGAATAGAGACTGCTGCTAGTTTGTCTTTTCTGTTTTCTTCATTATTTTGCAGCCTATTGCTGGGTTGGTTATAAGGCACTAGAACCTTAAACCCCCAGCTCAACCAGGTCTGTGTCCAACCCATTTAGGACGATTATTTGGAATAGTATCCCTGATGACATTGTAATGAGCCAGAGTGTTAATTCCTTCAAAAACTCACACGACAAGTATGTTGAGACTGAAAGACGGAGAAGAGGCATTCTCCATAAACACTGACTATTATGCTTCTTTAATTGTCAGTAGGTAAGTATCATTAGGTAAGCATGATTACTTTAAAATATTAAAGAATAGATATAGCTTATGGTATCGATAGTTTAAATTTTGTCGACAAATAAAGCACAAGGGCAGGAGAGAAAGGAACTAGAAAAAAGAATAAAGAAGCTGGAAGGGGAAAAGAGTCAACTAGAATCTAGAATTTCTAAACAAGAAGATAAAAACAAACAGCTGAATGACAACCTAAAGGAATTAGATGTTAGTTCACTGCTCTCTTCTGAGAGAGATGAGATTGCTGCTTGGAATGTCCAGATTAAGGAAAACATTGAACAGTTTAGAAAAGAGTTCCAGGAGCTGAACATGGAAAATGATGCCATGAAAACTTCCTTTGCTGATGCACTAAAGGGGAATGTGGCAGTAAAAGAGGCTGTAAAGGTGGTGGCACTGGAAAACATACAAACAGTTGACTATAAAGAGACAGTAATCGAAAAAATGAAAGACGTTGTGATGGAAAGGGCAAACCCACTCATCAGACAGGCACTTGATAAAGAGAAGACAGTGGTAATCTCAGGCATAAGCAAATCCCAGGAGCCAACATGGCAGGGGAGACTTGAAGAAAATAAGGCTAGGGTTGTAGACCTGATAAGAAAGCTTGGAGTAGTTTGTGGTCCTGAGGATATTGTAAACATGCACCAACTAGGTAAATATTCGAGGGAAGGAAAGCCGAGACCAACAAAAGTAACCTTTGAGAGAGGGGAAACATGTAGGGAAATATTGTTGAGAAAAAAAAGTCTAAAAGACCTTCAAGAATTCAAAGAAGTGTTCATTCGATGATACAGAACACAGGAAGAGATGGGAAAGATCAAAAACTTGTTGCAAGAGGCAAGAAGGTTGAATGATGAAAGAAATGAAGAAGAGAAGAAAAATTTTCGTTACAGAGTTCTTCCAGACAAAGGGGAGATAAAGAAGATAATGACAGAAGATCAGGGGATGGGACCTCATTAAGATTGTTATACACAAATGCTGATGGATTAGCTGGTAAGGCAGTAGAATTAAAAGATAGGATTCACAACAGTAAGGCAGATATAGTAGCAATTACAGAGACTAAGTTGAGTGAGGACATAAACAGTGTCACAGTTTTTCCTAAGGGCTTCAGAATACTAAGGGTTGAAAGATCTGAGAGGACTGGTGGAGGGATAGCACTGCTCATAAGTGAAAGGATTCAAGTTGAAGAAATAAACTTGGCTATAGAAAGTGAGTTCAAGGAATTTCTTGTTGCTCGCATAAATACTGGGTCAGAGAGCATTATAATAACTGTTGCATACAACCCACCAAGGAACCAAAATAGGCTTGAAGTTTATGAGGAAAGTTATATAGGTACTGTTGAAGTCATAAACTCAGTTGTTAACATGGCACGGGGAAAAAAATGTAGGATTTTGATTATGGGAGACTTTAATCATAAAGAGATAGATTGGATAAATCTTAACCCACACAGTGGTGAGGACTCATTCGGGGCAAGATTCCTAGATTGCGTACAAGGGAATTTCCTACACCAACATGTAATGGAACCAACAAGGGCCAGGGGTGGGGATGAGCCATTACTACTTGATCTAGTGTTCACAGATAATGTGTTGGATATTGAAAAAATTGGGTATGAACCACCAATTGGAAAGAGTGACCACTGTGTGTTGTTGATGGAGTATATCATTGAAGATATTCTTCCTGAGAGTAGAGGCACTGAGGACATGAGGAGGAACTATCCGAAAAGAGATTACATCAAAATGAATGAGCTTTTTGCAGTTATTGACTGGAGAACCTTATTTTACAACAAATCTGTACAAGAAATGTATGATATCTTTTGTGAGAAATATGGGAAGATAGTAGATTGCTGCATACCTGTCACCAAAGTAGGTGTAATTCATGCCAGAGAGAAATGGTTCGATAATGGGTGTAAAAGAGCTAAGGAGTGGAGAGACAAAAGCTGGAAAAGGTATAGGAGGAGAAAAAACATAAATGCCTGGCAAACCTACAAAAGAGCAAGAAATGACTACCTAAGTAAAAAAGAGAGAGGCAGAGAGAGACTATGAGAGGGACATCACCAGGAAGGCTAAAGAAAATCCCAAGCTTTTCCACAGCTTTATCAGAGGAAAACTGAAGGTAAAAGAACAGGTTTTAAGGCTAAAGAGAGCGGATGGAAGCATCACTGAGACGGATGAAGAGATCTGCAAAGAATTGAACAAGGAGTTTCAGTCAGTATTTACAGTAGAAAATACCCCACCCCATCAGATTGCAGTGATAGAAGCTCAAGGGCCGGTATTAGAGAACATCAACCTTACAGCCACAGAGGTATGCAAAGCGCTGATGGATTTAGATGTTCATAAAGCTACGGGTCCTGATGATATATCCCCTCATGTGCTTAAAAAATGCACAAACACAATATCAGTGGCACTAAGTATCATATTTAAGGAGTCACTGGAGTCGGGGGAGATTCCAAGATGCTGGAAACAAGCAAATGTGATACCTATCTTCAAAAAGGGAAGGAGGGATACGGCTCTGAACTATAGACCAGTTTCCTTGACCAGCATAGTTTGCAAAGTTATGGAGAAACTACTAAGGAAACATACCTCTCTTCACTTGGAATCCTTCAACTTTTTGTCAGTGAGGCAACAGGGCTTCAGAGAAGGTAGATCAACAGTAACAAACTTATTAGAATTTTATGATGAGGTAAGCCAAATCTTACAGGAAAGAGAGGGCTGGGCAGATTGCATATTCCTAGACTTCCAGAAAGCGTTTGACACTGTTCCACATGGGAGACTTATTAGGAAGCTGCAAGCAATGGCTAGAATAGGTGGAAATGTTTTGGAATGGATAAAAACTTACTTAGAAGGAAGGGAACAGAGGGTTAGAGTAAGACACTCAGTGTCTGAATGGAGAAGAGTTAGTAGTGGAGTTCCACAGGGTTCAGTTTTAGGGCCACTTTTGTTCTTTGTATATGTAAATGACCTACCAGAGTGTGTAAATTCATTCATGAATATGTTTGCAGATGATGCAAAGATTGTGAAGAAAGTAAAAAAACGAGAACAATGGTAGAGAACTTCAGGAGGATCTAAATAATCTGCATGAGTGGTCAGAAAAGTGGCTAATGAAATTCAATACTTCAAAATGTAAGGTAATGAGAATGGGTACAAGTGCAAGAAGGCCCAAGCTTGACTACTCGGTGGCTTGAGTACAACTTCAAGAGACAGAAAATGAGAGAGATCTAGGAGTAAACATACTGGCAGATTTGTCTCCAGAAATACATATAAATGGCATAGTAAGGGCAGCATATGCATTCTTATCAAATGTAAGGGTAGCCTTCAGGCACATGGACAAAGAAATGTTCAGAAATATTTATGTAACCTATGTGAGGCCAAAACTCGAATATGCAGCCCCCTTTTGGAATCCGCACTTGAAAAAGCACATAGCTAAGCTTGAAAAAGTTCAAAGACATGCCACGAAACTGGTGCCAGAAATACGCAATCTCAGTTATGATGAGAGGCTGAGGGAATTAACCTTACCATCACTCGAAGCTAGAAGAGTGAGGGGGGATATGGTGACAGTCTTTAAATTCCTTCATGGTTATGATAGAGTAGATAGGGATCGATATTTCGATATGGCTGGCTCTAGAACTAGAGGTCATAGTTTGAAGCTTCGTAAGAAAACTTCTTTGCAGGATGTAAGGAAATACTTTTTCAGTGTAAGAGTAGTTGATAATTGGAATTGGCTAAGCGAGGAGGTAGTTAATGCTATCTCAAGCCATAGTTTTAAGGACAGGTATGATAAGTATGACTAAGTATAAAATGGAAGCGATGAGGAGACGGGAAGATACGAGCTTTGGGCTCTTTCCCGTAAACACAATTAGGTAATCACAATTAGGTAATCACACATTGCAATACACTTTGAGGATGAATGAGACATGCAGTACGCGTATTAATACCTAATTCTTTCTATGCAAATATCTAAAACTTAAAACCTGCTTACAATAAAGAACGGGTTGTTCACATCTTACTTATGAAAAAAAAGTTTCTCGGTTCTGCCTTCCTTTTATTCTCTTAGTTTTGTAAGCAAATGTTGCTCGAAATTTAGGCATATTTAGAAAAGAAATGCTTTGATTGATTGCTGGTAGCTGAGCTTCTTGACCTAACCTAGAAGGAGGATGTATTAACTCATGTGTACTAGTTAGATGAGGCTCAGGGGTCAGTTTTATGGCCACTTTTGTTCCTTGCATATGTAAATGGCCTGCCGAAGTCTGTAAATGCATTTTTAATATGTCTATAGATGATGCAAAGATTGTGAAGAAAAAAAAAAAAGAGCATCAAAGTCTTAAGTCTACAATTGCTGCAGTGAGTATTAAAGGATAACCTTTTGATCTCTCCCTCCAGAACTTTATTTTATTTATTTATTTATTTATTTATTTATTTATTTATTTATTTATTTATTTATTTCGGTGCAGGTTTTAGTATTTTTTTTTTTTTTAGTTGTTTCCGAATTTTCATATCTAAGAACATTTTTATGTTTTTGGCTATTCATTTTCAGCAAATGGTCAAAGCCACTAGAGAACCACCATCATCCACTTACAAAAACAAGCCCAACTTTTAAGCTACACCGGGTAGTAAAATATTGTGCATGTAAGACATTTTGTTTTGCAGCTCTATCACTCTCTCTTAATATTACTTTGTTTCATGATTTTATTATCAATGGGTTGTTGTTGCAATTCATTCACAACTGCATAGTTCAACGTATTCAGGACAAGATATCTAGCAGTGACATATATCCTCTATATCTTTTCTACGTATTTTAGAGTTTATATCTTGGTCTATTCTGTTCCATAGCTACTGGAAATTTGTCCCACAGAAGTAGAAGATGAATGAAACTAGTTTATTTATCAGATTTTGGTTTTTAGTTTTACCTCGTCAGTTTTTTTTTTTTTTTTAATAGCTTCTTACATTAAAGTTTTTCTTCTCATACTCATGGTATTGGGCACTATGAAGTTTCTTTCCATTTGATACTGTTTTTAAACTAATTGTATTTACCTAGTTGTGCTCACATGAGAGAGCCTTATACACGTAATCTCTCGTGTTTTGGTCGGTTCCATTTTTTTTATTTACAAACACTCATCATAGTTATACGTGCAACTATGAATTTACTGTTTCTTCAGTCATCGAATTCCAGTTATCAACTATTCTTGCATCCTCCAAAGGAATTTTCTTGCAAAGCCCCAAACAGTGGTCTCTAGCTATAGAGCCATCCAAAGTAAAATATGGCTTCCTATCCACTTCGTCAAAACCATGACGTAATTTGAAAACCATGAACATATCCCCCCCCCCTCTTTCTTTTCGCTGCTAGTGATGGCAGATTCTAACTCTCTTGGCCGTCTCTCATAACTGAGATTGAGTTACTCTGTCACCAGTTTCGAAGCATGTCTCTGGACTTTCTCCAACTCATTTATATAATTATTCAAGCGTGGATTCCAATTTTAGTGGGGTGCTTCATATTTAAGCTTTGGCCTCACATAAGTCGCTTAAATATTTTTGACTGTCTCCTTGCTCATTATGCCTGAAGGCCACCTTTATGTCTGCTGAGGAAGCGTATATGCTGCCATACTGTAATTTATACATTTTTATTCATAATTCACCATCCTGTTCATATGTCTTATCCTCTTCATCTGTGTGATACAGCATTCCTTTGAAGAGGGTTCAGTTAACCACAATTTTTATATAAAAGTTATTTAATTGAATATTTATTTAGGATGTTCAAAGTTTTCAGCTTTAAGTACAAAGTGATAGTATTTTTCTGCATACTTTATTTGCAAGTCTTTGCAGACATTCTATATTTATACATGTTTAGGTAATTATATTTGTATTGAATACAATTTATACTGAAAAAACTTTAGTTGATTCCACACTTTTGCAATTCAGTTTTCCAATCAGGATTTTTATTAAAACTCTGACATTGCTGTTGCTGTTGTTGTTTGTTGTTTTGTGTATAACTATTAATCCCCATTCCAAATGGGGTGGAGAATGAGAGGTATTTGCTGGAAAGGCTAGCATTCCCTCTCATTTTGTATTTTTTTTTATTTATGTTATTGGGAATGACCATTATATCATTAAGGAACTAGTCTATACGAAATTTCGTCTATAACAAAATTTACCCTCTTAATTCTATAAACATATTAGGAATTCATATAGCCTCTTACTTGTCTTGGAGGAATCATATAATCCAAATCTCTAAATTTTCATCCAAAAAACTGGGGGTTTTGTTTCGTTTTCGTCATTACTTCTCCTCATTACAATTACTTAAAATTTATAAAGGTTTTATCCGTCCATGCTTAGATTAGTGCTCACACATCTGGGGTGCTTCTTCCTATACTTATCTCCATGATAGGGTTGAATCTAAGGCAGTCAGACTTATTAATGATCATTCTCTTTCTTCTAATCTGGATTCTCTCTCTCTTCGCCGTTAGGTATTTACCCTTTCTCTTTTCTATCGCTACTACTTCCATTGCTCTCTGATGAGTTGGTGTGTTGCATCCCTCCCCCTCTGCCAAGGCCGCTTAACACTCGCCAAGCGGCCTCATCTTACAGGTACTGTGTGGAGATTTGCAGCTCGTGGATTGGTCGGTGCAGCGACTGCTTCTTCCCATCTACCTCCAGACTCTGGAACTCTCTTTTTCCTTCTGCCTTTCCTAATTCTTATGACCTATCATCCTTCAAAAAGCAGATCTATCGTCATATCAGGGTCTAGTCCTCCATATCTCTGAGTCCTCTGTACTTACACTGTTTTTTCTGTCTGTCGTTTTCCTTTGTGTGATATTACCTCATCTCTGCCTTGTCCATAACCTTTTCTCTTCCTTCGTCTTGGTGTTTTCTCTTGCCCGGGTCTTTATTGAAGAGGGCAGTTTTTGGCTGTTCCGGTGTTACACTCATAAAAAAAAATACTCATGCTTTGTGTTAAGGAATTTAGATTTCAAATATTTTTATTTTACCCTGACACTCTCCACATGGTGTAATTGACAGGTGTGAGGGGGGTTGCCATGTGATAAGCGGTGAGGTAAACCAACCGCGGTTATCGGCCCCACGGCAGAATATCCTTGTCCACCTTCCCTTTGGATGACCCAAGTAGGATGGTAGGGGGGGAATGTGGCCACCCTTTACCCCAATGGAGCTAAGAGAAGTAACTAAGATATGTCTTGGATCGTGCGATGTGTGTTTCTTGTGAGAGGAAGTGTCTTGAGAAATATATTATTTGATTCGAATTAGGCTTGTGAGATGGAAATTAATTCGTTATGTCATGTCATTTGGATGCTAATTTTCTGTATTTCCTTCATATTTACAAACTTCCTTGTACACGCACTGCCCATCATTAAGAAAATTTATCAAGGTAAAGTGAGATGAAAACATAATGAAATTTTTGAATTAGAGAAAGGATTTCCAATTTATGATCTGATTGTAAATAAATACATGATAATAATAATAATAATAATAATAATAATAATAATAATAATAATAATAATAATAATAATAATAATAATAATAATAATAATAATAGTTATAATAATAATAATAATAATAATAATAATAATAATAATAATAATAATAATAATAATAATAATAATAATAATAATAATAATAATAATAATAATAATAATAATAATAATAAAAATAATAATAATAATAATAATAATAACAATAATAATAATAATAATAATAATAATAATAATAATAATAATAATAATAATAATAATAATAATAATCTTCAAATAATCTTCTTTCCATGTCGGGAATCTAACCTGGGAACTCTAGAAGAGAACGCCACAGCTTAGTTCACTGGACCTCAGAGATTGTATAAGAGGGAGAACTGGATCGTCTACTGATGATACACCCAAAGAAGGACTCCACTGCGACCATTAATCTCCATTTTACCCCCTCCCCCCACCTTATTGTTATTATTATTATTATTATTATTATTATTATTATTATTATTATTATTATTATTATTATTATTATTATTATTATTATTATTATTATTATTATTATTATTATTATTATTATTATTATTATTATTATCATTATTATTATTATTATTATTATTATTATTATTATTATTATTATTATTATTATTATTATTATAATTATTATTATTATTATTATTATTATTATTATTAATATTATTATTATTATTATTATCCCTCTTCTTCATTTTCTGTGTCCTTTAAGCTTTAATACAGAAATCCATGTTAGTGTATGAACAACTTAATTGTGAATACTTCTATTTTTATTTTTACAATATTATTTCTTCTTTTTCTTGCAGTCGTTGCTGCAGGCTCCAAACTCAACAAATATCTTGTTGAAAATGTTTTCCAAGAAATTCCCAGGACCAAACCTGTAAAATACAAATTTAACATCATATCACTTGTCTTAAAAAGGCAGGGTTTAAGCAATAATCTTACTACTACTACTACTACTACTACTACTAATAATAATAATAATAATAATAATAATAATAATAATAATAATAAT
>JAXCGZ010013280.1:10000-17500 GCA_037179515.1 Halocaridina rubra | reverse complement strand
TTAGGGGTGTGGCGCAACTGATATTTTCATGTTTCTTGAAGTAGAATATTTACATGCACCTAAATCTTAAACATTAGTTTGCTTTTGTAATATATATATATATATATATATATATATATATATATATATATATATATATATATATATATATATATATATATATATATATATATATATATATATATATATATATATATATATTAAGGGATAGGATATGGATCAACTACACCACTGAAGGTCTAAAGGAGAAGCAAACCTCACAGCTTTCAGATAAACGCCCTCATTTCTAGCATAGCAGTTAAGCTGTAATATTTGCTTCCCCTTTAGACCTTTAGTGGTGTAGTTGTAATTATGTGTCTTAGATATCGAGTCCCGGTCAGGGGTAAAATATGATTCATGTTTCCACATATGGTAATGTGTTTATTTTATTATATATATATATATATATATATATATATATATATATATATATATATATATATATATATATATATATATATATATATATATATATATATATATAATTTTTTTTTCTCCATTCCATGACTCATGCTAGTCAGGGTGGAGAATATCAAAAAGTACCAGTTGCAAACTTTCTAGACTTGAGTTAAATTCTTGGGTGTGATTTCTATATACTAAACATCCTGATCAGGGCCTCTTTACCTATTCCAAAAGTTGTGAGCAATATAACTGCACCTTCGTCGGTCGGTGCTTCTCACACTTGGCTTTTAATCAAGACTATTGAAAAAAATATTATTCCAATAACTTATCATAAGACAGTTCTTCGATGTAAGCTCTTAGGTGTTACAGTGGCAATAGTATTCTTCGGTGTTAGGCTTTGTTAAATCAGCAAGATTTGTCAATACACCAACAAATGTGCAAGGTCAGTGGTGGAAATTGCCGTCAGGAGCCTAAGCTTGATTAATCATTAGCCCAGTATCAATCTTTCATAATTACTCGTTAAAGTAGTTATCGTGTTACCTTAAATGAAAGCACGGTTTTATTTTTCACAATTATTCCCCATTCGAATGGGAGTAGACAAACATGGTGGAGATGGGGGATTAAGATTTGATGCCCCTCCTAACTCCCCGTGATAGGATCGAATCCTCGTGAGTCACTTCACTACTCTCACGATCTACCAGTGAGCTACGTCAGCCCCCCTACCACTGACCCACTACATTACCCAAAAAAAATATTGTGTCACTATTTGTCCCTGTTTGGGAGTGGACACATAGGGATTGAAGCTGGAGTATTAATGCTAGATGCCCTTCCAATCGCCCTGCCTTAGGCTCGAATGTGGGTCCATCAACTCCCGACTCGAACGTTCTCCCGGTTAAGCTACAGCGATCCCCACTTGTTACTTCGAATGCTATAGAAAAAATTTTCTATTTACCTTATTTTTCCCACATGGCGTTCCTTCTAGAGCTGATGCAGTTGGGGTCTTTAGCAAACGTTCTTTGCGGCACCAAATCTCCCTACACACGTTCTGTTAAAAATAATAAAAAAAATAATTAAAAATAAAAAAAAAAAATCAAATTTTCCATAAAATATGGGCTGAATTTATCATTAATTTTTGTAAAACAATTAGATATTTTTAAAGATTTGACACGTTATACACCAAAAGACATAAAGACGTAAAATTTAGATAAGTGATATTAAAGTTCAGTATATTCTCCCTGACAATTTTTACTCTATACGTGACAGAATTCTAAAGGTTTATGGCGTCAGTATTATTACGCAGAAGAATGCACATTTTAAAATGAAATGTATAAATTTCATTTACAATCTAGAAACCGGAACTCTTACATTAAATGGGGCTTCACTAGTCTTGAAATTTTTCCAATCCTGTCCATACATGTAATGACACTGGTCATCCGCATCAAACCTCTTTCCGGGAGCTGCTCCTTCGTGAGTTTTATCACCCACCTTTGTTGAGGATGTGGCACTCTGGACTAAGCAATCTCCTCTGGAAAAATAAACAACAGGGGGTGAAATTGGAAGCAAAATATTTTTGTTGCGATATTCTATAAACTTTCATGATACGGTTGTCAAAAGAAATAATTTTACCTGTAGTGGTCAAAATGTATAAAATTCTGGCACAAACCTGTTTTCAAGGAAAGTCTTCATGGCCTTTTTGGAACAGGTAGACCACACGGTAGCTCCAGATGCCATGACTGGAGACATAATATACTCGTTAGGATTGCAAGACCAGGCTGCATCGCTTCCATCGTGTTTCATGTCAAAGCTGTAAATGAGCATTTACGTCAATATTTTATGATTGGCACTGTCCATCATTACAGAAGATAATGATGATGATTAATAGCATGGGTAATTATTATTTTGATGGACATAAATATCAGTCTACTCAAAGTAAAGGCTAAATGACGGTGAACATACTTTCAGGTGATGAATTCTGATTGAACTGACTTTTTGAGATGTATCTCATTGACTTTATGCAGCATTATTGCACAGTAAATCAAATTACAATGTCATGTTTAATTACTTGTGACCCATCTCATGAGCTATAATGTAGGCGGCTGCAAAACTTGTGGCTTCATTGACTGTGCATGAGTAGGAAGATGTACACATTCCCCCAACATAGGCTAAGCCAACTGTCGAGTTCTCAGAGGGTTTGTCATTCCATAGATCAATTCCTGAAAGCAACAGGGCATGGTCCCAGTGACCTGCTTTGCCCTACATAGATAATATATTATTATACAACATTAGTACTATTGTCATGTATTTTGCAATAAAGACCAAGTGTATTGCATCTGCATGAAATATTTTACTGATGTTAGCATCTAAAAAAAAATAAGTTAAATTATACAAGATAAACCAAGACAGCTTACAAGGTGCAGACTTAATTAGGTACCTCAGGATTCCTTTTTTCTTGCCAATAACAAAAATTCTTTAAGTATTTGTAGATATTTCCTTTGGCACTGTTTGGCTCATTAGAGGGGAGTACCTCAATTTTCTTCACCAACATACGAACCGTTTCACCCAAAGAGGAGTCAGAATATAAGCGATGTACCTGTGCGACAGAGAGAGTATACTGGTTTAACATATGTAGCTTGTACTCACATTTCATATGCCTTTTAATCATACAACTAACTGGTCCTTTCACTTATATTTAAAAACGTTATAGGTCATCATAAATTAAGATTGTTATGAGATTTTGTATGTTTCAGGTTTATTGCTGATGTTTTTAAAGTCTTGAATGCTAGATAATATGAAAAATAGGTCAGTTTTCTCAAAGCCCTTCATATGTACCAATTTCTCTTTAGTTCTTTTGGAAATCTGTTCAGGCATAAGAGACTCTTACTTACAGCATTAACAAGCGTCATCACTATCTCTACAGCCTTGGTTTTCAGATCGTTGCTTGGATATCTTTTTCCTATATAATCATACAGAGTCCTATCAATGAAAACAGCTACTTCAACAGTATAAGGCCCCAAAGATATCCTCCGCTTTTTACGACTCATTGTATGGGTTCCTTCCACTGGAGCTACAGGATGTGTACTCATTTGCATAAGTTCTGTAAGAATAAAGCAATGATTGTGGTGATTTTTTGTGTGTGTGACTGATAACATAATTTCACATTCTACTTTATTTCCAAAGGATATCATCTACAGCAAATAAATATTTATGAAATTGAAGCAAAGAATTTTACCAGTAAAAAATCTATAGATAGCTGGAAAACAGTACCCGCCAGTAATATATGGTCTGCCTTACTTGGGTTTTCTGAAAGACGTGTTTTGAGCGGATATATTATTATAAGTGGTTCTTGGATATGCCTTCTGTGTCGGCTTAATCGTTCATCATTACTGGTGATTTGTTCTATTTGATAGCTGTGTCCATCTTTATCAATGATGCCATTCTGGAAGACATATGATTGTTTGGAATATAATATACTTCATATAAGTATAAATTTATTGAATATTAGCTGTTACTCTCTTAGGATATATCCGCACAAGAGATCATGGCATGAACTGTAAACATAGCTAAACACTTACTATCCCAGAGCAAGTGGATATAACAACCCAGATGCTCTCATCTCCTCCAGCAAAATGGCAGTTTTGCTCAACCATAAATTCAGTTTCCTCCTCACCTTCTCCTGGAACGCTGTAACAAACCAAAATTTACAATTTATTGACCTTTTTTATTTATCAAAGCCATATTCCCCTATACTTTGACTTTTTGTGGGAAGTAAATACAGAGTAAGGGATTCCCAGTCCCTTCGCTCAGCCCCATTTAGTCGACTTTTACGACACGCAGGGGAACACGGAGGAAGTATTCTTACCCCCCTCCGCGAAAATCAAAGTTTATGTAGTTCCGAGCATTAGTAAGCTGTACTACGGAAGAGACCTTAGAGATTTTCATGGGAATAGAAGAGATTTATCATGCAAATGAACCAATTATGCCTTGGAATTTCTGTCACTGGAAAACTGGTGTTGGTTAAGTCATGCCTTCTCCTTGTGTCTTACGAAGTGAAGGTGGGGTCATATATGAAGACTTTTTTCTCTACTATTCATCTCAGCTTATAGGCGCTTTATAATATCTGCATATTTATCTCAGTATAAGAAAGGAATATGATTGCATACCATACAGTGACCGGACAGCATCCTATTTCGAAAATAGTTGTTATAATACTTACGTCAGTGTTAATCCTGGATCAACTATGTCACTCCGTGTCAGTGTTAGTTGGAGTTCGATTCCATTAACAGGGAGTGCAATAGATATTTCACCACTATGGACATCATTAGGTCCAGCCAATCGTCTTTCTCGAAAGGAGTGATCACGTAGCAGTCTATAGTTATTGGCTGTTAGTTGGGAAAATATATTTCAGGTAATTACGTAAAACATAACTTCTTAGTAAGTACATTATTGTCTGAAGAACAACAATGAAACTGTATCTTCAAGTGTTCAAAGTTCGATATGGACTTAAATGGCTGTTCTACACTTCTAAACATAAAGAAGAATATAATCGAGAACAATGAACACTACACTGTTTTAACAAGAAAATTAAGTTGTGAGACATATATCTGAAAGTTCTAAATTCATCCAAGGACCTAATCTTTATCAAAAGATTTGTAGCAACATAAGAGTCTATTGGTGTAATGGTATAAATATTATGCAGTCTTGGATCTAGCTAATATTACTTGTCGTCTAAACAATGAAATACTTTCTATAGAGCAAGAAAGAGCTCAGGATGTGCAACTGGGTGATGAATAAATACTTTGGTCGTCTGTACGTATTATTGTGGAAAGCTTGAACATTTAGTTTTTTATTAGTAAATATCTTCGTAAAGCGTAATATTCGAGGGCGTTTTCGTGCATGTATAGCCTAGACAAAGTCTTTTAACTAATTATTACTATAAAATGTTAATAGTATCGTGTAAATAGTGCACATATCTCTTACAGTTTTTGCACACACACACACACACACACACACACAATTGGAATTCGCTAAGCGAGGAGGTAGTTAATGCTATCTCAATCCAAAGTTTTAAGGACAGGGATGATAAGTATCACTAAGTATAAAATGGAACCGATCAGGAGACGGGAAGATACGAGCTTTGGGCTCTTTCCCGTAAACACAATTAGGTAATCACAATTAGGTAATCATACACACACACACACACACACACACACACACACACACACACACACATATATATATATATATATATATATATATATATATATATATATATATATATATATATATGTAATGACCTAATTGTAATTACCTAATTGTGTTTACAGGAAAGAGCCCAAAGCTCGTATCTTCCCGTCTCCTCATCGGTTCCATTTTATACTTAGTCATACTTATCATACTTGTCCTGAAAACTATGGATTGAGATAGCATTAACTACCTCCTCGCTTAGCCAATTTCAATTATCAACTACTCTTACACTGAAAAAGTATTTCCTTACATCCTGCAAAGAAGTTTTCTTACGAAGCTTCAAACTATGACCTCTAGTTCTAGAGCCTGCCATATCAAAAAATCGATCCCTATCCACTCTATCATAACCATGAAGGAATTTAAAGACTGTCAAAATATCCCCCCTCAATCTTCTAGCTTCGAGTGATGGTAAGTCTAATTCCCTTAGCCTCTCATCATAACTGAGATTGCGTATTTCTGGCACCAGTTTCGTGGCATGTCTTTGAACTTTTTCAAGCTTAGCTATGTGCTTTTGCAAGTGCGGATTCCAAAAGGGGGCTGCATATTCGAGTTTTGGCCTCACATAGGTTACATAAATATTTCTGAACATTTCCTTGTCCATGTGCCTGAAGGCTACCCTTACATTTGATAATGTGTGTGTGTGTGTGTGTGTGTGTGTGTGTGTGTGTGTGTGTGTGTGTGTGTGTGTGTGTGTGTGTGTGTGTGTGTGTGTGTGTGTGTGTGTGTTGATATGCATTTACTCATTCAGTTCGAGGAATTTTTTTTTAATTACATCATCAACTAAGAAGGCTATCGATTTTTTTCTTACGGAATTGTCGATGATATTTGAATATCTGTTTTTCCAGCTGTGGTTCTAAGCGCTCCAGTGTGTCTCGTAGATGTATCTGTGAAAAATAAAGAAAGAAAAATGTGTTATTATTTTGTATGTTTCTCAATCCTAACTTTCTCCAGATATCTTGAGACAAACACAGACACATTTAACATATTACCACCTTAGCTCCGTAGTTTAGGGTCTGACTGACGTTCATGTAGTACAAAAATCAACATTCTAAAGTGGTTCTTTAGGCATCTCTTACACAGACTTCTTAAAGATATGGAGCAATGTTAAATGCCGTCCCTATGTCAACGTAGTAGTTTTAGTGAGTACTTTATGAGAGATGTGGGGTATATAACAAAACAGTGACTACACGAGCTCGGGTTTTGGTAAGTAAAATGAATGTTCATTTCCAGTAAAATAATATTATAATGTTGGATGTGAAAGAATACCTAGTAGTCACCGTGGCTCAAGCGGTAGCGTTCGCGACTCTGAGGCGTCAGGTTGAGGGTTCGCGCCCCGTCACGGTCTGAGGTTAGCAAGAGCATGCACTCAGGGTAACGACTACAGCTACCAAAACAAGTCCTTCGCAGGAAGGCAACCGTCCTAGCCCTTGGAAGAAAAGGGAGTCCGTGACGTAAAACCGGAACAACAACAACAACAACAACAAGATGTGAAAGAATACCCCATGAGCGATGCCTGTATATCATAAAAGTCTACTGAAAGGGATAGAGAAGGGTAGCGTTGGTAATTGAGTTCTTCTGCGATAGGTAAATATTACTTAACGGGATAAAGTGCTCTATAGGTTTATGCAGAGAAACTCTTGGTCATCTGTTTTTACTGCATATATGATGTTGTTTGCAGTATTGTGCGACGCTATTAATCCCCATTCGAATGGGGGTCGATGCAAACAGGTTGAAGCTGGGGAATTAGTTCTGGATGCCCTTCCTAACGCCCAGCTATGGGGTACGCCGTAGCTCGTTGCTGCCAGCAGAGTGGTC
>JAXCGZ010013280.1:0-5000 GCA_037179515.1 Halocaridina rubra | reverse complement strand
CATTATATTGTAACCCTTAGAAAAACCTGCAACACTATATTTTTCATTTAATCTTGTCTCTGTGATTCCTGTTATGTCTGCCTGTTTCATATCCTATCCTTTAAATTTTACTGCCTTACCAGCTACCTCTTCGGCATTTGTGTACAGTAAGCTTAATGAAGCTATATCCGTTGATTTCCTAACAATTTCTTTTTATCCCTTTGATAGGATGAACCCTGAAACAAGTCTCTTCTCTTTTTCAATTTCTCCCCTCATTTAACCTTACAGTTTCCTGTAACCAGATTAAATATTCATCCGTCTCTACCTGTGTCTCGTAAGGTCGAATGAACACAATCCTGTATTCTTTACAGTCTTTTAGGTTTTATGCCCTCATCAATAAGTCTTTGTACTTGTCCTCTCTGTCAAAGCTTACCTTCATTATTCTGCCTTGCCCTCCCAAACATAGTAAGCAAGTCAGTGAATCCTTACAATATTATCTTAAGCACATCCTATTCCAGTATTCCTCATCAGCTCTAAAACCCTGGCCTTATTTTCACGTCTTTTCTGCCGTGTTGATTTTTGGGATTCACATATAGCTGAGATTATCACTGAATTCAAAATAAAAAGTGTATTTTTGATGAAATACCTAGCTCTCGCAGTCAGAACTTCTTTCATTTTTTCTATTACTATATCCTTGAAATTATCTGTATCCACATTTTCGAGTATCACCTCTTTCACTGCCCTCTTGACAGCCACACTTCTTTTTACTGCATCTGAGAACGTTTTTGTGATATTCTCATAGTCTGTATTCAGCTCCTGAAACTCTCCACCAAGTTTTGTAGTATTTTCCATTATTTGGACTCTCCATGCTGCGATTTCATCTCTATCAGATGATAGCTGTGTATCTTCATACATGCTATCATCCATATTTTTGTTATTATTCTCTTGTTTGGGAATTCTGTTTTCCAGTTTTGTTTACTATCTCTCAAGCCATTTAATTCCTTTCTATAGTTCTTCTCTTTCCTCCTTTTGTATCTTATTTCTCTTTTTCAAGTGTCGTATATTTTTTCTGAATATAATATTTCCCCTCTCTCACTTTCTAACTGTTCTGTCGTTTCTTTTTCCATATTTGCAGTTTTTTTTCATCCAAATTCTTCCTCATCTTTGCAAGAAAACCTACTTTGCATTTATTTCCAAATGTCTCTCCGAAACATACTTTGCACTTATCCTTTCAAGAGTTTTCTGAAAATCCTACCTTGACATTTCCTTTCCAGTTTTGTGGACACTTTTCCTTTCAATGTCCTTCTAAGAAAGCCTAGCTAGACACTTTTCCTTTCAGAACTTCTCAAAAAGAACCTACCTGATGCCCGAAAATGAGCAGCACTGGAGACCAGATTATAAAACTCAAAATTCGACACATGTTTTGAGATGTAGCTCTGGTGACGGTTGCATTGGTGAAAACAGTAAACAAAGTTCCCAGTTAATTAATACCACCACACAGCCCTACAGTTAACAACCACACATGTGAATTGCTAGCCATTTACTAAATGCTATTGACACAACAATTAAGCGTGGCATTGTTCATTATCCTTGCAGAGTAATGAATGGAGAGAGTTGCCAGTTGTAACTTTTTAGGTGACAGTAAACCTGTAGAAGGATATATCCACTTCCGATGACATTGTTTTCACATAAGCTAAACTACTCCTAGTGTTCAGTTTACTGATAAGTATTTGAGTGTAGTAAAAAAAATGATTGACATCAATTGTGTAGAAATATGTTCCTGAATGACTAAGTAATAATATGACGTAATAGGGAAATTCTGATTTATCCGTTGTAAAAAAAAATAATAATAATAGATATAAAACAATTCAGCTTAGAGCTTTTACCGAACCGTTTTCGAAGTTCGTTTTATTGATAAGGTGTACAGTGATAGAAAATTTAGTACCAAGCTTGTAAATAGGAACTATCAGATTTTTAAGCTTAGATTAATAGAATCATTGTGGAATTTAGCTGTTTTATGTTCAGGTAATAAAATTAATTGAAAAGGAAAAACCCATTTCCTTCCCAGCAAAATGGTACAGTCCAGATTTAAATAGGCAAATTGCATTGAAAATTCTATATGGATTTTAGAAATTAACTTGTAGCATTTCTCAGTAAGAATATTTACTTTTAGAATTTTGATCCTGTATGATATGCCTCTAAATAGAGTTCAGTATTTTTATTGAATTGTTCTCATTGTTCAGGTTATAGTTAGTGGTTATAGTTGCTAAAATTTATTGATCAAGTTTGTAAAGCAAACAGATTTTGTACGCTGCGGCTGTCGGTCCTCACGATAGATCATTGCCCACTTACCATGTGGATGACCCAAGCAAGGTGTTAGGGGGAATTGTGACAACAAGGAGCAAAAAGGAGTGATCGATATATGTTAAGGGGGGTTTACACGGTCAAACGGTTGGCCGAACGCGGTTCGACTGCCAAGCGTTTTAAGTGATGTTCGAACGTGTGAACGGGGTGTTCGACAACCAAATACCCCATTCACACGTTCGAGCATCACTTCAAACACTTGTCTGTCGAACCGCGTTCGACGAACCGTTTGACCGTGTAAACCCCCTTTAGGTTTCTTTTGAATGAGTGTGCCTTGACTCGACCACCCCCTAACAAGCGGGATCGCGACCATTGTTTATTTGATAATGAGCATAACTTGATTAATGAATGCCGAGATAATATGTTCCTCTTAAAGATTTTCAGTCTAGTATTTTTGTTGAAGTGTTTTAAGTGTTCAGGTTATTGATAATGGTTCCATATTTCACAAATTTTCATCATTCGTCTTGTAAAAAAGTAGCAAATAGATATATTAAGAATAGAATAGGGATATTATTTTAATGTTTTGTTAACTAATCATATAAGATGTTCCTTTCGAAAACTTGTTGTCTGGTATTTGTCCTGAACTATTCTGGATGCTCAAGTTAATGTTATAAGTTCAAATTATACAAAAAAAAATAGCAAACATGTAAATTCTATATACTATATTTAAGAAAAAAAAGATAACTTTTAAATTTTCCTTAGGAGCAAGTCATATGTACCTCTCAAAACTGAACAGAGTTTCGCCTAAACTATTCTCGCTATTCAGTTTACTGATGTAATAGTCCTATATCGGGTTGAGGATTTATTTCTTAAAAATGAACAAATTGGTATTTTAAGAGAGATAAACTGCATCATTGCATCATTCCGTCCCTGAGTGCCTTAGCATAATGACGTAATTATAATGCTCTTTATCTCATTGTTAATTTTTCCTTTTATCATCATTGTTATTAGAGTCATGCTACCGGGGAATGATCCAGAACGGAAGTCCATTACTGCACGAGGGTTTTCATAATATATGGATAAATAAATGAATAAGGAAATGAGCAAGTCAATATATAAATACTTATGTATCCTAGCTTAGAAGACGACAGAGATCTATCGTTTCCAATCGCCTTTAATTTTTCATCGTAGGTAGGCTTATGATCCACAAATTGGAATCAGTCCATCGCCATTGTTGGCGTGATATTAGGGATCTCTCCCTCCGTCCAACCATAGGATTAGGATAGGATGGGAGGGGTGACGTGAAGACATCGAGTGCATTCTGTTAGTTTCCCATTCATTCAATGGCTTCACCACAGGAAAAGGAAATAGGATTGGAAGAAATAGAGGATGGGGAAACCACGAATCTGAAGTAAGGAAAAAGCTTAAAAGAGAGGGGTAGACCTTCTTCATAATTTTACCAACAAATTGTCATCAAGATTTTCGTTTTCATGACACATCGCAGACACGGAACTATTCCTAAAGTCTATAGTGAGGAGATTATATATTATATGCATTAGATATAAACGGACTTAGAATGCTAACTACTTCTACCTCTGTTACCGAAATGAAGTAGCATTTAGGACGTATTCAATAGGATTTGCTGAATTTCCTGCGTTGCATCATCATCATCATCATCATCACCATCATCATCATAATAATAATAATAATAACAATAATAATAATAATAATAATAATAATAATAATAATAATAATAATAATGCATAGCATTGAGGAACAGTACTTTCCATTATTTCGCTCGTCTATACGTACATGTAAGCATCATCCCTTCACCAACCACAAGAGAATATATGAATTATGTAAAGATGAGGAACCCCCACAGCCAAAAGTAAAGTTAAATAACCCAGTAAATTTTAAGGTAGGTTTGGTTAGGCTAAGTTAACTTAAGATTGTCTAAATTTGATACTTCTCTCAACTAGATCCGAAAACGGATAAGCTTCCAACCGGACACTAAAACAGGAGATGAGGCTATGAATAAAAATACGAATAAATTGAATTAAATAGAATGGGAAATTCCTGTGTTGCTAATGACGCTTTGCTTATGGGAAATGCGTTTATGCTTCCGGATTCTACTTCAACGGGACTCTCACAGTCGTCCGGGATTAACAGCGTCATATTATAACAAAGCTTCATCAAGGTAATTTATAGAACTTATTTCTGAATGATTAACCAGGCTTAATTTGGCTAAAATAATACTTCTTTAATCACTTATAGTATGCGATCTACCTGTTGTCTATTTTCAACCAAACCTAGCCATTTTAGGTTAGGTTTAGTTAATTTGGTTACGTTAAAGCACAGTTAAGGAGGTAGACTGCATACTATAATAACACCAAAAATCACCTTATACTCTTCCTAATATACAGCTGTAATGGCTTTGGTTAAATATTCTACCATTCAATATATATATATATATATATATATATATATATATATATATATATATATATATATATATATATATATATATATATATATATATATATATATATATATATATATATATATGTATGTATATATATACATATATAAATAGATAGATAGATAAATAGATAGATAGATAGAGAGAGAGAGAGCGAGAGAGAGAGAGAGAGAGAGAGAGAGAGAGAGAGAGAGAGAGAGAGAGAGAGAGAGAGAGAGAGAGAGAGAGAGAGAGAGAG
>JAXCGZ010013279.1:162500-167616 GCA_037179515.1 Halocaridina rubra | reverse complement strand
GCAGCAGTTTGGTGGATCATACGACAAATTTTTTTCACTTGTTGATAAATATGCCCATCTGCGACCCGTAAGTATAAGTTTGTTGAATTGATTATAAACTTGTAATGTGTGTTGATAGTTGCAGTGCATGAAAGTTGTGTCCTGAGGACTTGACCTTATACTAGTTGTATATAAGTTGTTGTTTGCCTTTTTATGTGTCTATTAATCCCTGTTCTAATGGAGGGGTGGACACAGACGGGTTGGTGCTGCGGAACTAAGACTTGATGCCCTTCCAAGCTACCTGCAATAGGCTCGAATATGAGAGTTTTCACTTTTATACATTTAAGACCTAATTGATCCTATAATTAGTTTTACATGCCAGTCTGCAAATACTACATTCACTTATTAAGGAACATAGAGATATTAAGAGGAAGGTATTTTATCTGATGTAGATTTCATGTAACGGCATTGTAACTTTCAAGTTTTGTCTGCCGGGACTCAAACACCTGATATGTTGGTTTCAAACATGTTCTCTGGTAATTTATAAATGAATACTTTTACTTTTTTTTTTATTATTTGTGGTATTAGTGGATAGTGAATTCACACTCGTAGTTCTTGCGTACTGTAAGACCCAATTAGAATAGGAGGTGAGCATGGGTAATTCAGCATAGGAAAACCTTACCACCTTAGTTTTTTGTCATAGTCATGACCACCCTATTTTGCTTGATGGAATATGGTGTCCTCATATGAAAAATAAAGCTTATCGGTTATTTAAAAGCCTGAGTCTATCTTTGGTATCATCGTCAGGAATCCTCAGTTCTGCGCTTACTTGATCATCAAGCCCAAACAGTGGACCCTTTGCACCCACACTGGTTAGCCAAATTAGGTACTCTGTTGAACAGGTACTACTGTCGTGATCTGCGGCCAACTGTGAGAACAAAGGCTTTGGCTATATTATCCGATGTGTATAACAATAACCGGTAAGTTCAGGGAGCACTGTAAATATTAAAATTTTTTTGTTTTCTTTATTAATAATATTTAGCATATTTTTTCTGATTTGACAGAGATTTCTCTTCTTTATGCAGTCAGCATGCTTGATTATGTGATGAATTATATGTTCTTAATTTTCCCACACTGTATTCTATGAGATATAAATATTTTTTTATTATTAATTTTCAGATATTTGTATGGAACAGAAATGGTGAGAAATGTGGTTACCATTCAGATGGAGGGCATAGAGTTGGAGAAGAATGTAGGTGTTAGAACAGCAGCTGTTAACCTCCTAGTCCATATTGCACTCACACAGAAATCCTCCGTAGTACCTGAAATATTATCTATGTTAGAAAAGGTATGATATTTATGTTCTTGAACTGTATCTGACAGAATATCATGTTGATGTTAGAAATTATCCTTTGCTATCTCACGTTGTCATTTAGTTGGTGCTTGTGACATGAAGGAATACGAGGATGGAATGCTTTTCCTCCAATTTGGCCACCCTTCAGATTATAACACTTTGTTTTAAAAAGATGTCCACCATAAGGAGGGTTAATAATATCTAACAGTTGGTAGATATTTTGCAAATTAACTTTGAAAAACTGACGTATTAAGGGCACAAAATTTTAACATCCTTATTTTAAAGAATTATATCTTATGTTTTATCTTTGGAGTGAATATTACCAATGTACATCGTAAAACTTGTCTGTTGGTGAGACAGCTGTCATTTGGGAGTACAGAGCTTACAATCCTTCTCTCCTTGCAGTTCCTTTATTCCTATTAGAGAATAGGAAAAAGAGCTTAGGAGGGGTTGGCTTAGTTAATGCTCTAACTTTGTCTTTTGTTTTGGTTGAGGCCTCCCTGCTGGATGATAAGAAAAGGCTGGATATTCATGAGCTTCATACATGATGAAAGTCATGTAAAAGTTGTGTGGTCATCCTCTCATATGTTATTGCAGATTGTCATTGCACCTTACTCTAGTTCAAGAGACACTCTGCAGGTTCTACGTGAGAGTGACGCAGCTGATATCATAGCTGCTGTGGCTGGACTAATAAGAATATTCAAGAAAAAGTTATGGGAATTACCTTCATCACATGCTATCCAAGCTTATGGCATCTTGCTCTCCTGCTTGGAACATCATTATCGTTCTCAGGCAGTAATGGATGGTGTTTCAAGGGTTAGATTACAAGTAAGTTGATTCATGACAAGGATATTATGCTAAATGTGTTGTATTATGATTTACATTCTTTTGTGAACATAAGATAGGCATCACCCACACCTATTGCACTTTCATTTTTCTCTCTTCCCCCTATTTCATTTATGTCATTTATTACTTGAAGTACCAGAGAAAAATCGGTCGTTTTTCTATGTACTTTTGAAATGAGTATACCTGTAAATGTCATCATCTGGATGGTTCTTTTCAATTTTATTTTATGTCATGTGGCCACTATGGCTTGGAGGTAGGACACATGACTTTGATTCATCATGTCGTCAGTTCAAGACCCACCACAGTCTGGTGTTAGAGAGGGAAATCACTCAGGTTAACAGACACGGTGCCAAAACCAAAGTCCTTCGGAAGAAGGCAAAGTCCAAGTCATTTATGGAAAGGGGGGTCCATGAAGTAAAACCTAATCATCACATTGTAATTTATGTTATATAAGCTGTGAAAGTTGAGTGAATAGCAGATTTTAACTTTTTTATTTTTTTGAAACTGATTGGATTAATTCTTATGTATTACTGATGATTAAGAAATGAAAACTTAAGAAAAAGACAAGAATGAAGAATAGCAGAGAAAAAGAATAATGTTGATATTAGGAGTTATAAACGTAGAAAGTAGAAAAATATGATACTGGTAATGAAAGAAATATTATCAGCAAAGAAGAATGATGGTATTGTTATTAGGAACTATGGCAGTATAAAGATAAAAAAAACTTTTGCTATTAGAAGATATATGAAAGTAATAAGAGGATAATATTGGTATTAAGGAGTAATTGAATTAACAGGAAAAAATAATTATTAATATATAAAGTTATTACACAACCAAAGGAAAAAATGCTGTATTGTAATGAGAAGTGAAACTAAAATGCTCTCATGTTTTCAGATATTTGAGATGATATTTGAAATGAGAGCCAATCTGAAATACCAGTTGGGTTTCCCCAATACCACAACGAAGGACAGTGCAGGAGAGGAAGATGTCATCTCTTCCATGTTGCATCAGTACACTCCATATGTGATGGTTGATCATAAACATGGACAAAGGTTTACAGCTCCTGAATTGCAGGGAGAAGACAACAAAGAGGAAGGAGAGTCTAAAGCCTTGCTAGGTAACACTTGCACTTATTGAAACTGTATTTGTTTTATCTTTCAGTTTCTAGTGCTATTAAACTTATGTTGTTTTGCTTCTGAAAGGGTGTCAATATTTGTATAAATATTACTTGGAAATTCACCATTTGAAATGTATGGCTTAAGTACCAGGATTAGTAATTCCTTAATGTTCTGAGGCTACCTTTGGGAACCAATTTTTATGTCTGCCAAGCTACCGAAGGACTGACTCACTCATACGGATGCCCTGACAATGCATTGAAAATTGATTGTTTAATACTGTACTTTTATTTTTTAATCTTGACCCAATTAATTTTAATGATAATTATTTTATCATAACAGATTAAAAAAGACTTCATTTTTCAGCTAAATATACTTGTCTTGTATAGTAAACTAGTTAGGCTTATTTCCTGTGCTTATGGTTAATGTCTATAACAGTGCCACACCTTTTTCAGCTCAAATTGCTTTCATCTTTATCGTAATAAACATTTTTCTTTTATGTCTTTGTATGGTGATTTATGATCATGATTTTTGAGAATTATATTCTTTGATCAACCACTGCATGAAGATATGGGATAGGGTAGTGGATGGTAGATTGAAAAGCTGTGTTAGGATATGTGAGCAACATGTTTTTTTATACCAGGAAGGAGTGCTACATATGCTATTTTTGCTTTAAGAGGATTGATGGAAAAGTATAGAGAAGTTAAGGAGTTTCATTGTGTGTTAGGGGATTTAGAGAAGGTATATGACAAGGTGCCGAGTTAGGAGCTGTGGTATTGCATGAGAAAGTCAGGAGTAGTAGGGAAGTATATGAGGTTGATGCAGGTTATGGATGAGGAGTGTGATTGTAGTGAGGTGTGCAGCAAGACTGAAGGATGGATTCAAAATGGCGGTTGGACTTCAAGGTTCAAGCCTGATCCCTTTCTTATTTGCAATGGTGATGGAGAGAGAAGTTGCCATGGACCAAGTTGTTTGCGGATGCAAGTCTAGAAATGTGAAGGTATGCATAAGAGAGAAGAGGTATAAAACTCAGCAGAAGCAAAACAGAGTACATGTGTGTGATTGAGATGGATGGTGGTGGAGTGCTTAAGTTTCAAGACATAAGAGGTGTTGGAGATAGATTGAAGTAAAAGTATTTTGGGTCAACTCTTCTAAGTAATGTAGAGTGGTAGAGAGATGGAGAAAAAAGTACGGACAGACAATAGAGAGGGTGAAGAAGAGTGACAGGATTGATATGTGATAAAATGGTATTTGCAAGAGTGAAAAGTAAAGTTTACAAGATGGTGGTAAGACCAGCTATGTTGTGTGGCTTGGAAACTGCGTAACTGACAACAAGACATGAAACAGAGTTGAAAATGCTGCAGTTTTCTTTAGCATGTCAAGAATGGATGGGATAAATATATGAGTATAATAGAGAAACAATGCAGGTAGGATAGTTTGGGTACGTGGTGAGAGAGGTGAGACTGAGATGGTTTGGACATTATGAGGAGAAATGAGGGAAACTTCCGAAGAAGGATGCTGAGGATGGAGGTATCAGGTGCAAGGAGGAGAGGTATTCCAAAGATGAGGTTTATGAATGTGGGGAGGAAGGATATAAGAATGTGTGTGGTGTGTTGGAGGAGGATAGGGGTGATATGGAGACTATTGATTCCATGACCGGAGAACCCAAAAGAGTTTATGTTACCCTCTTGGTTTCAGGAGCAAGCATTGGCATGCCAAGAGATGATGTAGAAATAATAAGTGGAGATATTGTTACAATTTCGGAGCAGTCTGGCAGTCCAAAGGTAGAAGTCACCCGAATTTCTCTCACTCAGGCTGCAAT
>JAXCGZ010013279.1:82500-155000 GCA_037179515.1 Halocaridina rubra | reverse complement strand
AAATAGACTTATAAAAATGAATTCCTGTCTCAATTCATTGGCTCCAGTAGCATTGTCTTTAATGCATTCATGTGTTGAAAAGTTAAGCATTTCAATCGCACCTCTCACAGATATTGATGACTGTGCTTCTGCTTGCCATCACCTGGACTTTTGTTACTTGTTATTATCATATAATTAGCAAATATAAAAGTCGTTTTCACATTCAAGTACACTAATAACCTTTGGTAAATTATGCAATAAAATTGCCATACATTACGATTTTCAGGTACATTCTCACTGTTTGAGCATGGAATTTAACTGTTATATATTTTTTTGTTCATAAATCTTGAAATACGTAAGTTAATGCTACTTGAGGAACTCTTCATAGCTCTTGATAATCTTCTTGTACATTACTGTACATGATGAAGAAAATTCTCTGATATTATTTGAATAATGTCAGTATTTTAAAAACTTTCATTATGCTACTTCTGATTTGATAGCTGTAATTCTTCTTTCTAGAAGAGACATTGAAACATTTTAAGTCAATCTTGCAACTTTCTTTACTTTGTATGTATTTAGCTTGAAGTACCAAATATGATTTGATAATGGAAAAGAACTAGAAATGATTTAGTAACAGTAAAGAAAACTCTCTATAACTAAATATTTAATAAACCAAAGAAATTTGCTAGATTATTCCTCATCTGCATTTTATCCTATTGATTACCATATTTCTGAATATAAACTGAAAATACTCATTGTGTTACCTCTATTTGAATGAAAGAATTTTCTTCAATTCTAGGCCACAGAGAAAGCTTTGGGCTTGCCAGAATCTCTGCGTAATACTCCCGCCAAATTCACCCGTTCCGACTTCCAAAGCTATGTTTTCCCGGTTCTTGGAAATCTGGCATCTTACCATATGTATTTGGAACCAGTTGTACAACAGAAGGTATATTTATACAGTATTTGACAGGTTTCATTAGACCATTATCTTGAAATAGTTTATAATGTATTATTCAGTACAGTACTCATGCACCATAGGTTAAATGGTCATTGATGCTTGGAATTAACTGTAACATATTGCAAATCACCATATACATAGGATTTATTATTCCCTATTCAGATTATTTTATTTAAATTACGGTGCAAACTTCAGACCTGAGATGATATTTGGGAAATTTTTATAATTTGCAATCCAGGTCATCAAATGTTTGGAGTTGGGAATTCTAAGTCGGTTTGCAGGACCCCTTTGTGTAAGTGCTCTGACTCTCTGTGTCTTAGAAATGCGAGATTCCATGATAAAGTTGTTGAGAGAAGTGATGCTCAATTTGTCTAAGATAACAGCCACTGTCCAGAATGCTCAACCTATATTGGAATTCTTATCAAGTAAGTTCTTTTTTTTTAATATTTTTATTTTTCTTGTGCTTCAGTCAGTGTAGTTTGCTCGATGAATTAAAATCTCTTATGCTTTCTACATGGTCTTCATAGTATACCTAGAAATTATATACATTGCTTCAACTGAGGACATATATTAATTCTTTCACCATATATAAAAACATCTTTGAATGATCTTGGTGTGATTTTAATTTTGTAGACAATATATGTAATATTTCGCAATATTTTTGGCCCATTTATATGTCAGTGCAGATGTTAAATTTCTTATTCTGGAGTCCTGAGAATCCAAACTTCTCATTTGCAGCTCTTCTTCATTTGCCGAAAGTTTACGCTAGCTTCGTATCAGATCAGTACATGTCGATATTTGCTATTGCCATCCCTTACACCAATCCTTTTAAGTTTAACCACTACATTGTTTCTCTGGCATATCATGTAATTGCCATGTGGTTTCTGAAATGCCGATTGCCATTCAGACGACACTTTGTTCCTTTCATTTCCAAGGTGAGTTCTTCGAACAGTTTATGCTAAAAGTTATAGCTTGAGTTAGTTTTTTTACACGGGATTAACACCAGATTATTAGAATTAATAGAATGAGAAAAATTAAGGAAACCTTTGGCTTGATTCTTGAGCTTGTTCACTGTATAAGGCATTCATAAGCATGACTTTAAATAAAAGTAATTTGTTGAAAGGAAGTATTATTTTGTGAAGACTTGTAATTGTTTTTCTCCTCTGATCTTAGCTAGAGAGGGAAATTCGCATGAAAACATACTGATATAGATTTTTTTTTTTAATTTGAAGGTTTGCAGAATATGTCATAGTGTCACTATTAAGAACTATATAATATATATTTATTTTTTTCTAGAATCTAAACATGATTCTTGCAAATGAGGAGCATGCCACACGAAGCAGGAGTGCCAGTGCCAATGAACAGGTAGGCCCTTAATACAGTTTATTTTATAAGCTCTATAGTAAACTCATATGAATATACTGTATATGTTGCCATAAATTACAATATTTTACTCTTAGATAATTTTAAAGTGATTTTAATTAATGCTTTTCGTTGTCCCCTGCCATAAGTTTTTGAGTCATTTAAAATTCTTAATAAGTTCTTGGCACTACAGGGCCAGGGACCATGTAGTTGTGACATAAAATATGTGCCGTGCAAATTACTTGTAAACTTTTTTTTACTGTACTTTGAAAATAAGTAAATGGAAAATCTACATGAAAGCTTCGCACTTGAAGTGATTGTGAGATAAGCAATGAAATTCATGCTTTGATTTCATTTAAAAGAAGATTAGCGCTTGTGTGGTTGTTTTGGTGTGAAAATATTGGATCAGGTAAAGGTTAATAACCCCCATTACATTAATCCTCTAAATTTTTAGGTTATGTTTGGTTAGGTTAATGCATAACCTAACTTAACAGCTTACAGGGATTGTTTAATGTTCTCTGGGTTGTTCATCTTTACCAAATCCATATTATTTTCAGGATCTGTGATTTTTATAACCGAATCATTTAAATATTTATACAGTGCGCTTGCTGAGTGTAGTAAAATGCAGTTTCACAGATATAAAAGTCGATACTATTATAAAACTGTTATTTGCTGTATTGACAGACCCTAGTTCCATATAAATTCACCTAATAATTGGCAAGAAAACTAGATGAAATCTTTTTTTTTTAATACTGAGAAGCATTGGTCACCAGGCTTCAATTTGTTGTGGTTTGAAGTGTTAGCCCAGGACTCTTCATATGATTACTCTGACGTTGGAGTTGATATGATGATGGGTGAGCAAGAATTCCACATTCCTATTTCTTTCCATATTTTTATTGAAGCATAGGGATGGGCGCGTCCTCCATCTGAAGTTTTTTCTTAGCCACATTGATGGGTAGGATATGTTAGAATTTAGTGTAAAAAAAAAATTAATAAGTCATCTATGTCGCTAATATGGAGCTCAGAAGTTTGCTCCTAGAAATAATCATAATGTCGCTGAAAATTTCCAGGCTATACTCCTTGCCCGAGCTAGAATGACTCGCTCAATGTCATTTTCCCACAAGCATCTGGAAGCAATGGTAAACAAGGATTATAAATGTCATGATTGTGCACTTGATGATTTTCATTATGATGTTTCTTCATTGAAGTTCTTGAGTTATTTCCTACAAAATTTTGTTTCTTAGTGTTGTAAAGCATTAATGATATTTCCTTTCATATTAGAGCTCATACAGTGTATGTCTGATTCACCTGATGAAACACGTAAGCAAAATTGTGACATGACCAGAATAGTATATCTGAGTCGACTGTACAAAGAACAACATCTATTGTGAAAAGTCTTAAAAGCTATAGCCTTTTGTAATGGAACTCATGTTTCCATATTAGCCTTATAGTCTATTAATAACATTAATGCAAGTGTTATCACAGGTGACATGAATATAAGACATCCTCATTTCTAAGATGCAATGTAAATTTAATCATATATATATATATATATATATATATATATATATATATATATATATATATATATATATATATATATATATATATATATATATATATATATATATATATATTATATATATATATATATATATATATATATATATATATATATATATATATATATATATATATATATATATATATATATATATATATATATATATATATATATATATATATATATATATATATATATATATATATATATATATATATATATATATATATATATATATATATATATCGTATGACTTCCGGAGCGGAAACGGTTGGTCGAGGGCACGGATATTTTATTACAATGTTTGTAGAAAGTGCCAAGGAAATATATGACCGGAACCGTGAGACTTATGGACCTGGCATCGAGAAGGGCGAGAAAGGACAGGAAGTTAGCCATTTCCTAAACCACAACATACATAAACTTGTGTTTCGTACTAAGGAACCTGCCCAGGAGAAATGCCCAATAACTTCTCCCCGGAAGTAGGTGGGATTCCACTTTGAACCTGGCGCTGATTTGCTAGGATTAGTTCTGACTGATTTCATTGGAGAATTGGATGTTAAGCCACGCCCTGCCCCTGGGGGTATTTAAAGAGCCACCCAGGGCAGAGACAGTTAGTTAGCAGTTTGCCAGGGGCACGAATAGATCATAGACTGTGAAGTCATAGGGTGGGGGCCATTGGGCCATTGGGCCACTGGGCCATTGGGCCATTGGGCCAGTTGAGGCATAGGGGCATTGAAGCGTCGAAGTTGTGTTGTACTCTAGAATAAATATAAGTAAAGGATTCACTGCGTGTCCATTCTTACCTCGTACCCTTCAGGCACTAGCATTTATTAACTTGTGACCACGCTACCATAATTATAAATATAGATGTACGTAGGAGGAAAAGCCATACGTCAGTGGTGTCATTAGATATAATAATAAAGCCTCCACGACAGTGGCGGTGTACAGAGGAATAGACATATCCACTACGTCAGTGGTGACAAGCGGTGAGATAACTCAGTCATCTTACAAAGTGTGAGTTCAAGTGGAAGTCCAAAACTCATACGTCAGTGGTGGCTTGCGGCGGAATAGCCAAAAGCCATACGTCAGTGGTGGCAGTGCGGTACGGATCTTCACGTGTGGAAAAAAAAAAAAAAAAAAAGAATACATACAAAGAGACTCATATCAGAAGAAACCAGTGCAAAGAAAAGAAAATAAGAATGGCAAAAGCAGAAACCCAACATCTCCCAATTCAAGAAATGAGTGACGAGGCCAAACACCGGAGAATTCTCGAACTGGAGGAGCAAGTGCGGCGCCTACAAGCACGCGCCGACGCCGCTCCGTCGAGAAGGAACTTGGCCGACGCCGACGCCGACGCCTCAAACATCGACGAACAGCCTGCCGCTCCGAACCCCGTGGTGACACCGGGAACGCAGCCGGCCAAGCCCCCACCCTGTGCCCTGGTTGTAAAGACGCCTCGAGTCAAGAATTCATTTTTATACCTCAACGGCGCAAATATAAAAGACTGCGACTGTCCGTCCATAATTCCCGCGACCGACTTCCTGAAATACTTGGGTCTGCGGATGAGAAGTGACGAGCGCTCAGATAGAAAATATTATAAAACTTGGAAGGAACTATTTTTAAGATATTTCTTAGTAAGCCGAAGTGTGACCGGAGCATTGAGTGAAAATGCCCATTACAAGAGGTATAAGTTGCCGGATCCGACCAAGAAGACGGCGATTCGACGATTTTACGCGAAGAGAAGAAGGAGAACCCTCTCCTTCCTTGCCTTCTGCCATGAAGCTCTCCAGGACAACCTCCTTAAAATAAGCTAAGTACTTGTGATCTGTATCCAGTGAGTAATGGGACAATTAGTAAAAGAAATTGAGGTCGGTGGACGCCGCCATTTTGTCTTGTAATAATGCTTTGACTCAGCCAACCCGCTTATAAGGGGTGTGGCGCTTAATAAGTTGATAAAAGTAGAATTTCTGTACCCATTACTAACATGGATAATTTGTACTAATAGCTATAAGCAGTAATAAACTCCGTTTTTTGTTATAATTTGAGTAATGTAAAGAAATTTCGTTGGAAGTGCGTTCCATTTATTTGTATTAATGCTTAGATTGAAGTTTAAGAGCGCGAATGTATCGACTTTTTAATTGACAAATTTAATGCACGTGAAATCACTATTACAGTATTAATTTCGAAAGCGTAAGAATTATAGTGAGAAATATACGTGCATCTGCTTTTAGGAGTTTCATAGACCACGTGTGGTTTTCGAGAAAAGAATGCGGAAGTGACCATTCGATCTTCCAACCTCGTTATTGTGAATCTGTAGTAGTTGTACTGAGCTTTGATATTTTAAAGTACGTGTAAAATCATTGTTATATAAATTTCTTAAAGCGTACGAAATCGAGTGTTACGATTGCGCCTGTTTTTAAGTTTTTTTCTCTTTTTTTTCTTTGTTTTCATCCGCGGGAGTAATGTTTTAACGAGAGAAAGACATAAACGACAGATCGTTCTTTTTGTGTTAGGATGAAGGGATTAACATTACGATACGTGTGTGGCATGTTTTTTTTTTTGAAGAATAAGAAATTTCGTGATATTAGTTAGAGATGAGTTTTTTTAATTTCACGCTATGCAGGCGAAAGTAAGAGTAGATTAGAGTAATTTGTGCTGTCCTAGAATAGGGAAGGTTTTTCAGTGTCACCCAAACATAGCTTCAAGGGAGTAGAGTGTTTGTTTGTTCGTTAGAATGGGACTTAGGTAGGACTGGTGAGGAGGTCTGTAACCGCACGGCTCAGCCGAGATTTCACCTTTAATCTCCTTCAGAGAGATAAGGGAAAGGAAAACCAACGTTGTAAATAAAAGGGATTTTCACAGACAGAATGATTGTCTTGAAAGTGATGTAGCGAACGTGACAGCGAGTGAGTATGAATGACTGGGGGTATAATGGGAGGGTTGCTCTAGGGGGTGAAATCGCGGAAAGCACCGTTAGGAAGCATGACTGGGGAGTCTGCGAGGATCGTTCCCCTGCTCTGCCAGGTCCTTCTGCATGCCATATCAGAGTGTATTTATGGGAGGTGATGCGCTGTTGCAATATCTAGTGAGAGATATGGATGAGAAGGTAATTCTCCACCTGCCCAGATATGGTTGAAATGCCGAGTTTGTTTTATTTTTGTTTTGTCCCCTACTCCGCCGTTGAGATTATTATTCGATTTCCGAGAGATTCCAAGATAGATGTTACGTGATAAAGGACGTGAATCTATGAATGATTCTTTATTTTCTTTGCTAGCTGCAGTATATACATTATTTGTCTGAAGAGATATGTTAGATTGATAAAGTAAAACTTTGCGAGTTTTAGCCATGATAATGTTTTATCAAAATTATTTCGGCTTGGTCATAAAGAAAGAGTGAGAGCTGACACGAAATGACAACGAGAACGTTACACAGCTGTATCCCGTATTTGAGAGAGCAGATATAAGTCAAATTCGAGATAGTAAAAGAAGATATATATTTTATGTTTGAATTGTTTATGTACAACTCCGTACGAGATTTTGAAGTTTAAGCAAAATGTATTCCTTACTGTTGATAATGAGATATACTTTTGTTTTTATTATTGCATACACAGAGATAGACTTTTTATATTCTTAGATACCCGTTTTTGTTATAGTTCTTTTTGTATTGAAGAAATCTTTAAAATCTTACTTAAAGGATTCTGAAAAGATTATCCAGAGATAACCATGGTTAATCCCTATCATTTTCATGAATTTTAGATTACAATCGGGCTAATTAAAGATAATTGAGATTATTAGAGATTATTTGCTGAGTTTTAAAGTTAAAATTAATGACACTTAAGTCCTTTTTAAGAAGTTGTTAAGAAAAGGATATTTGTACTTTTGTTGATAGTAGTAGGGATAGTGTCACATATGATTTTAATCAGAGTGGGTGCGCTTCGACTTAACCCTCTGATTTATAGCATGAAAAGAGAGAGATTGTCATTATAGACAAGGATGTGTATGCCGTTACAGTAAAGTCCTTATCAAGATTAAACAGAGAGGAATGGATTTATGCGTCGACAGTTTTGCAGTTGTACACTAAGTTCTTTTTGCTTTCGTTTTTTTTTTTAATCAGGAATGAGAATAGCCGCTGACAATAAACATAAGACTCTATCGATAGTCATTGCTAACGTTGTTCACGTTCATTTGTTTATTTATTATTATTAGAGATACCCTGCGACACTTTTTATTTTCAGTACAAGTTAAAAGGAAGAGGCCCAGCTCAGCTGACTTGAGAGTGAAAACCGCAATGTATTTCTCTCTCTCTCTCTCTCTCTCTCTCTCTCTCTCTCTCTCTCTCTCTCTCCCCTGCCTTTCGCTCGACTCTGAGCCTGACAGAGGCTCCGTTCGATGCTAAAAGAATGTAGCCGTCTTTGATTTTTTTTGTGTGATTTTTTCCAGCGAAGCTAGGCGATAATTGTGCCTACATTTTATTTCAGTTGATAGATTGTTGCATGCTGTTATTGCATAAATACTGATAAGATCTCGGTAGTACCGCCATTTGCCTAAAATATTTTTGCCACATGTCGCAACTGTTTAGAGAATAGATAAAACTCCCATTGACAAGTTGTGGAGCCAGCAAGTTGCCACTTATGCTATACATATATACATTGATTACGACAGCAGGAATTTGAATGTTAAAAGGAGACTGTGTTAGAATAAGCATCACTATGAAAAAATAAGTATAGAACTCTGTTCTTACTTCTGAATATCAGTCTCCATTGTATATATATTAATATTTCTGATTTAGTATATTTATTTTTATTGTTTATTATTCTTATTTTTAGATCATGATTATTAGTAATGTTATTATGTTGACTGATATCGTTGCTATCTCTCAATGGCCTGTTGCTAAGTATTATTTTTGAAATAAAATCAGCAGTAACTTGATGATTTGTATCTTTTAACTGAATTCATACTTGATGTTACTGTAGCCACCGCTAATAAGAATGTTTCTTTAGTGGCTTTTCTCAGCATTTAATGATTATTCTTTTTGACATTTATAGTAGAGTAATGCTATGTAGCAGTTGCTAAGTCCTAAGTATCTTGGAATAATAATCTAGTTGTGTAGACACATACCTTCCATCACCACCCTATTCCTAGGCAGCCCCGACCTGCAAGTTCTAAAAGTCTTTAGATTTTGTCCGTCAGACAAGTCCCTAATGCCCATTGAATAGAGGTTGCAATCACTTGCAGTTGCAGGGGAGGCAAAGTATAGCCTCGATTACCAACGTGTGGCCAATGTTGGTACCCTGAAGTCATAGGGAACCTTCCTTGTACTGTAGTAGTGACAGAGGTTCAAACTTTCATCCCGCATTCTACTTCGAAGGTACGTGTGAGAGGACCGTACAGAACTAGTAACGCTGTGACGCTGCAGGTCTCCTGCGTGGGAGGTCTTAGTCAAGATCGGTCGAGGGCAGGACGAGCAAGCCAGGCTGGAAGGATTCGCGAGGTGTGGGGCCCCTTCCTGGTCCTTTTTGCTCTGCCTAACCAAGAAACAGGGTGATGGCAACAAACCTGGGCCTGTAGCGAGGACGGGCGGGGGATGTGAAAGCGTAAGAGTCCGCCGTGAGAGACCGGGGAATCGCACCTAGCAAGAATTCATGAGCAAGGGACAGAAAACGAAAGTCGTCCTAGACAGAAAACGAAAGTCGTCCTAGACAGAAAACGAAAGTCGTCCTAGACAGAGAACGAAAGTCGTCCTAGACAGAAAAATTTAAAAGTCGTCCTAAGACAGGGAGAGGACAGTCCTAAAAGAATAAAAATTTTAAAACTACTTTAAAAAAAACCCAGGTAATCTTGATGAAATCCCAGAAACAAGGAGATCCCCGTACGAGTCATAACGGTAGTAAAAAGAGAGGAAAAGAAACGCAGAAATATTTTAAAATATTTTAAATACTACCTTTAAAAGCCACGTAAATGAGAAAGAAAAAAATGATCCCTATACATGTCCGAACTTTAGTGAAAAGAGAAAAAAGGGTATTTTAAAAAGAAAAAAAGGGGGAGACAAAATATTTTTATTTTTACGTTTATTTTTTTTTGTTTTGCTAGCTTTAAGAAAATTTTAAGCGCAAACTCAGAGTCTCCCTTAAATATAGTGTTGAGTAAGTGCCATTGATAAAGTGTAAGATGAGAACTAAGACTAATAAGTTATTTTCTGCTTAAATAATATTAGTGTTTTGTTTTAGCATTCTTATTATTTGAATTATGATTTAATCCTTAGATTCATTGAGTTTTTATGTTAAATGGTCTCTGAATAGTAATTGCATATAAAAACCGATAAATATTTTGACTTTACACACAGTCAAACATGTTTTGTTTCAGGAGTAGTTTTTAAGGCTTAATTTTAAGACAAATCAATGCCCCTAATAATGATAGGAATAGAATTTATGAAGGTAGGGTCTCTTATAGAAAATTACTGTTGATGTTATAGTCTATTGCATTTTACATGTTTATACAAGCTAATACTCTACTTAATTGTTTGCTAATGTTCTAAATGAGTCATGATCTTACTGTAATTAACTCAATTTTGCCTTTTAAAGAAACGAGAGAAGTAGATGAATTAATGTTTTGATTTAAACTGACTTTTTGATCTTAATTAATGTTTAATATTAGTTTCACACTGGAATTATGTTGTTTTCAGATATAAGAATATGTTTGTATTTCAGATTTCCAACAAGGACATAGACCCTGCATGCTCTAGTTGTCTGTAAAAGTACTCTCTACATGTTATGTTTGTGTAATTTGTATAGGAATTCTTAGAAAATAGCTTAAATAATTCGGCCCCATTTCTATTGTAAACTAATGTTAGCTAGGATATGTCCAAGAGCTCCCGGAAAAACTAGTCCATGCTTCGACTGAAATAAGAGATATTTCAGTTGCCACCACTGACGTATGGCTTTTGGCTATTCCGCCGCAAGCCACCACTGACGTATGAGTTTTGGACTTCCACTTGAACTCACACTTTGTAAGATGACTGAGTTATCTCACCGCTTGTCACCACTGACGTAGTGGATATGTCTATTCCTCTGTACACCGCCACTGTCGTGGAGGCTTTATTATTATATCTAATGACACCACTGACGTATGGCTTTTCCTCCTACGTACATCTATATTTATAATTATGGTAGCGTGGTCACAAGTTAATAAATGCTAGTGCCTGAAGGGTACGAGGTAAGAATGGACACGCAGTGAATCCTTTACTTATATTTATTCTAGAGTACAACACAACTTCGACGCTTCAATGCCCCTATGCCTCAACTGGCCCAATGGCCCAATGGCCCAGTGGCCCAATGGCCCAATGGCCCCCACCCTATGACTTCACAGTCTATGATCTATTCGTGCCCCTGGCAAACTGCTAACTAACTGTCTCTGCCCTGGGTGGCTCTTTAAATACCCCCAGGGGCAGGGCGTGGCTTAACATCCAATTCTCCAATGAAATCAGTCAGAACTAATCCTAGCAAATCAGCGCCAGGTTCAAAGTGGAATCCCACCTACTTCCGGGGAGAAGTTATTGGGCATTTCTCCTGGGCAGGTTCCTTAGTACGAAACACAAGTTTATGTATGTTGTGGTTTAGGAAATGGCTAACTTCCTGTCCTTTCTCGCCCTTCTCGATGCCAGGTCCATAAGTCTCACGGTTCCGGTCATATATTTCCTTGGCACTTTCTACAAACATTGTAATAAAATATCCGTGCCCTCGACCAACCGTTTCCGCTCCGGAAGTCATACGACATATATATATATATATATATATATATATATATATATATATATATATATATATATATATATATATATATATATATATATATATATATATATATATATATATATATATATATATATATATATAGGTCCTCTTTACTTTGACTGTTTTTTCTGTCTGTCGTTTTCCTTTGTGTGACATTACCTCATCTCTGCCTTGCCCTTAACTTTTTCTTTTCCTTCGTCTTGGTATTTTCTCGTGCCCGGGCCTTTGTTGATGAGGGTAGTTTCTGCCTATCCCGGTGTCACACTTAAAAAAAAAAAAATTTATATATATATATATTATATATTATATATTATATATATTATATATTATATATATTATATATTATATATATATATTATATATATATATATTATATATATATATATATTATATATATATATATATATATATATATATATATTATATATATATATATATTATATATATATATATATTATATATATATATATATTATATATATATATATATTATATATATATATATTATATATATATATTATATATATATATATATATATATATATATATATATATATATATATATATATATATATATATATATATATATATATATATATATATATATATATATATATATATATATATATATATATATATATATATATATATATATATATATATATATATATATATATATATATATATATATATATATATATATATTATATAATATATATATTATATAATATATATATATATATATATATATATATATATATATATATATATATATATATATATATATATATATATATATATATATATATATATATATATATATATATATATATATATATATATATATATATATAAATATGTATATATATTATATATAAATATATATATATATATATATATATATATATATATATATATATATATATATATATATATATATATATATATATATATATATATATATATATATATATATATATATATATATATATATATATATATATATATATGTCGTATGAATTTTGGACTTCCATTTGAATTCACACTTTGTAAGATGAGTGGGTTATCCCACCGCAAAAGGGACGATTGTTTTGTAAGTGATGCAGCGAGTGAGGCAGAGAATGAGTATGAATGACTGGGGGTATAATGGGGGGGTTGCTCTAGGGGGTGAAATCGCGGAAAGCACCGTTAGGAAGCATGATTGGGGAGTCTGCGAGGATCGTTCCCCTGCTCCGCCAGGTCCTTCTGCATGCCATATCAGAGTGTATTTATGGGAGGTGATGCGCTGTTGCAATATCTAGTGAGGGATATGGATGAGAAGGTAATTCTCCACCTGCCCAGATATGGTTGAAATGCCGAGTTTGTTTTATTTTTGTTTTGTCCCCTACTCCGCCATTGAGATTATTATTCGATTTCCGAGAGATTCCAAGATAGATGTTACGTGATAAAGGACGTGAATCTATGAATGATTCTTTATTTTCTTTGCTAGCTGCAGTATATACATTATTTGTCTGAAGAGATATGTTAGATTGATAAAGTAAAACTTTGCGAGTTTTAGCCATGATAATGTTTTATCAAAATTATTTCGGCTTGGTCATAAAGAAAGAGTGAGAGCTGACACGAAATGACAACAAGAATGTTACACAGCTGTATCCCGTATTTGAGAGAGCAGATATAAGTCAAATTCGAGATAGTAAAAGAAGATATATATTTTATGTTTGAATTGTTTATGTACAACTCCGTACGAGATTTTGAAGTTTAAGCAAAATGCATTCCTTGCTGTTGATGTTATAGTCTATTGCATTTTACATGTTTATACATGCTAATACTCTACTTAATTGTTTGCTAATGTCCTAAATGAGTCATAATCCTACTGTAATTAACTCAATTTTGTCTTTTAAAGAAACGAGAGAAGTAGATGAATTAATGTTTTGATTTAAACTGACTTTTTGGTCTTAATTAATGTTTAATATTAGTTTCACACTGGAATTATGTTGTTTAAATATAAGAATATGTTTGTATTTCAGATTTCCAACAAGGAAATAGACCCTGCATGCTCTAGTTGTCTGTAAAGGTACTCTCTATATGTTATGTTTGTGTAATTTGTATAGGAATTCTTAGAAAATAGCTTAAATAATTCGGCCCCATTTCTATTGTAAACTAATGTTAGCTAGGATATGTCCAAGAGCTCCCGGAAAATTAGCCCATGCTTCGACTGAAATAAGAGATATTTCAGTTTTGGTTGGGAGGGATGTCGTATGACTTCCGTCATGCTGAAGCCAGTCCGTCATGCTGAAGCCAGGATCTGAAACTTGTAACACATCTTGAGGGGTAACGGTTAGTCGAGGCCACGGATATTCTATTACATGCCCTCACTTTTATTGAGTTTTGGGTGCCGCCCATGTGTTCCCTTGGGATCACCAAGATTTGTGGCTAGGCACCTGGAACTAACCGCTGGCGCCATGCTCCCCCCCCAAGAGGCCTACAGGATAAGGGACCCTCGGTCCTCGAAAACACCACAAGTCGTGAAGAGAAACATGTGAGGCTAGAAGTAAAGGGTGAAATAGAATACTCTCCCAATTGTTTTCTGCGGTGCGGCCGGTGTTTGTAGAGGGCGTCAAGGAGATATGTGACCGGACCCCTGAGGCTTGGCATCCGACATGGAGTACCTGAGGAGGGTGGGAAAGGCCAAGGAGTTAGCCCTTTCCTAAACCGCACGAAACATCAACTTATGTTTCGTACGCAGGTACACGCCCAGGAGAGATGCCCAATAACTCCTCCTCGGAAGTAGGCGGGATTCCACTTTGAACCTGGCGCTGATTAGCTGGACTAGATCTGACTGATTTCATTGGAGAATTGGATGTTAAGCCACGCCCTGCCCCTGGGGGTATTTCAAGAGCCACCCGGGGCAGAGACAGTTAGTTAGAACTTTGCCAGGGGCACGAATAGATCATAGATTGTGATAGTCATAGGGTGGGGGCATTGAGGCGTCGAAGATGTGTTGTACTCTAGAATAAATATAAGCAAAGGAACTACTGCTTGTCCATTCTTACCTTGTAACCACGCTACCATAATTATAAGTATACAACGTAAGGAGGTAATTACCCTACGTCAGTGGTGACAAACGGAGAGATAACCCACTCATCTTACAAAGTGTGAATTCAAATGGAAGTCCAAAATTCATACGACATATATATATATATATATATATATATATATATATATATATATATATATATATATATATATATATATATATATATATATATATATATATATATATATATATATATATATATATATATATATATATATATATATATATATATATATATATATATATATATATATATATATATATATATATATATATATATATATATATATATATATATATATATATATATATATATATATATATATATATATATATATATATATATATATATATATATATATATATATATATATATATATATATATATATATATATATATATATATATATATATATATATATATATATATATATATATATATATATATATATACCTTGGCTGTTATATATATATATATATATATATATATATATATATATATATATATATATATATATATATATATATATATATATATATATATATATATATATATATATATATATATATATATATATATATATATATATATATATATATATATATATATGATGCATGCATTTTTATTTGAGAAAGGAAAATTTTTTAGGTTAGAGGTTCGTCTTACATTCATGTAAATATGGAATTTGGATTACTCAAGATCTTCAAATATGTGAACTATCTCTTTTAAATCTGAGGTGTCTTGGTTTATTTCTAGTTAAGTTAATCATATTATTTATATGTGATATCTCAGCAGTTTTTGTGCTGATTAGGTTTATATATTATATTAAGACAGAATTTGAATTCAGTATGACTTGTATTCAATTTGACATAAATGTAGTAACGTATTTTTTAGTAATACTATTTAAGTTATTATTTTGGTTATTGTTATGTACCTGAAGTACATTCATATGTTATAAAATATATATTTTTAGAATGGTATTAGAGTTCCTTATTCCTAGTTTGGGGATAAAGTATTTGGCACTAGTATTTCGTGTGTCATAAGAAACAACTAAAAGGGATAGGGGAGGGATTAACTGACAGATCTTCTCTCCCTGAAGATGCATTCTTGCTGCCAAATATTTGGTTGAAGAACGTGGACAAGACAGGGTGGGTATTGAAGCCCTGCTAGTTGCTGTTTCAGTTTTTTGTTACAGGTGACTAATTAGCACATGGAGACTCGTTTGAAAAAAAGATTAGACTTTCCTCTCTTTGTGCTTTAAACTTGATTACTTATTCATATACAGAAATCTGTTGGATTTTATTTATGCAGTATTAATTGAGAATTCACATTTGGTTATCTTAAATTTGTTTCTTTTCTTACCTCTTGAAATTTCCACTGACACTGTAATACCTAGTTTCAATGACTGGCTCACTGACTGGGACAGATTGGTTTCTAAGATATAGATTATTTTCCTCTTATACTGACTTTGACACTTTTCGCTTTATACCATGTAAATATTTTCCTCTTTTTGGGTTTATAGCATGATTGGATTTGATCGGTTATGCACTGATTGCAAGGGTTTATGGTGTTGATATGATGCTTTTATTTTAGGTAACAAGAGGCTTTTTGTAAACACTGTCACATTATGCAAGGTTGCTCATATTGTTTGTTTTGAATGCAGGCTTTGTACTACATCAATGGATAACTTATCCCTTTTGAACTTGTACAGTATACATTTATTGAGACCTTCAAGTTTTATCTATTTTTCATTATGCTTTTCAGGGTCGTGGAAAAGGTGATACTGATATGATTCAGTTTCATAACGATTTAAGAGAAACGTGTGTTGATCTAATGGCTCGTTATACATTCGCCTCATGTGCTCCCCTTCCTAAAAGGTTGGAAATTTGGATTGAGTTATATTCTTTTTTTACTCTAAAAGATATGTAGTATTGCAATTAAAAATAACTTATTTTTACCCGTAGAAGAGATGATAGAAAGTGTAAGGATGGGCAAGGTATGAAGAAACCTTGCAGTTTTCCTTTTTTATTTTCTTTTATAGCCACCTTACTGGCTTCAGCAAGAAATGGCATCATGTTGAAAAAAATAGTACTGCATGTAATTAACAATTGATTTTATAATTTGATACCAATAACAAGTTACAGATATTCCCCAACTTATGAATGTGTTAGGTTTCAGAAGTCTGTTTGTTAGTAGAATTGTTCACAAGTTGTGTTTAGGTAAAAAAAATGTACTGTGCAGTACATACATATGCAGTACTGTACGGTAATGAGACTAAAGAGACTTTACTAGTACTTAAAACAAAAGAATACAGTATTAATTAATGTTAATACAATAATAGTTATGTAATGATACAGTGCAGTACAGTAATACATTAATCATGGGTAGGTTTATGTTCGTATCTGTGAATGTTCGTGACTCGATTTTTCGTAAGTGGGGAGCTTCTGTATTGTATTTGAGAGTCTTAGTAAAAAAAAAAAGTATGGCCAATGATATAAAACTTTATGTTTTCTTCGTAGGGGTTGTGTGGCTGAAATGTTTGTATCGGGTGGCCAGTCGCAGACTTGGTTAGTAGGCAACAAGTTAATAACAATCACTACCTCTGGATGCTCTCAAAGACCTCTTAAGCATGGACTCTGTGATAAGTGTCTTCAGTTGTGTAACCTTGAGAAAGGTTAGTTATTTAGTCTTATTGTATAAAACATTCATTGTAAAGAAACTTCTTAAGGCTGTTTTGAGCTCTAAAAATAAGGAATGCTATGATATATTTTGAAAATTTGCCATTATAAGTATAAAAGCTCTGAATCTAAATGTAGTCTAGGATCTGATACTCAAAATATTAAATGTAGATAAGTATATAATGAATTATGTAATTGTCAAGTATTTTAATATTACGCTCACTTATTTTTATTAGGAAATATAGCTGATGTTGCTGAATTTTTTTTTTTTATGTACAGAGATAGTCCAATACATACATTATAAAATTAAAGATTAGAAATACATTAATGATAGCAACACATTAGGCTTATGCACTCACAGTTTATTTTGCATTAGCAAAAGTTGGTCATAAAAGCGCAATGATGCTATGCTATCTAGAAATTTTGTTTTTCCTTAATGTAGTGTATGTTTCTCATTGTTTTGTATTTTTTAATTATGCTTTATAGGAAGTCCTGCCCCTGAACCATTTATATCCAGCACTGTAAGTGTAAGCCGAAGGCGTCATCGCTCTGAATTTCACAGAACAATTTCGCATGAGGTGACTAAGTTAATGTATATAATTTGCATTATATGTGTAAAATACTCTTTGGTCTCTCCTGTTAGTATGCGGCTGTCCTTCATGTAAATTTTATATAAAAGGCTTCCATAGTCATTGCATGAATTTCTGTAATGACATAGAATTTATCCAAGCCCATATTCCCATTGTGATAACCGGAAGGAATGGGGTGCATGGACTGGCACTCCTTCCATCACTGGAGTTTCCCTTGCCACAAAATAACTCGTAGATGGGCAGAGTTGGGGAGGGGAAGTAGAGTGATAAAGACATTTAAGTTATTCCTTGTACATCTTTTAGCTGTAATAACACTACCCTTTCACATTTTGTACAATGTAAAAAATATTTGCCCTTTTAAGTCTTATATAATAGTGCACTCTCTTAGACCCTACAACTGTATGTTCAGTATCCTACTGTAGCTCTAGTTAACTATCGTACATTAGTTGGGGTTATAATGATATAGCATATAGAGCTAATTTTGAGGTTTCACCACAATGCCATTTTTTAAGCTTCAAAAGTCATTGATAGGAAGAATAAAAGCAATGTAATAGTCTTTTACTACTTCCGTAATAACCATTGAGATACAAGAACATGGCTTTTAGATAAATACTGTAGTGTGGTAATAAATTCTATATGCTCTTTTTTCTTAAGAGATTATGATAACTGCTTGTTGATACTGCCCAATGCCATAAAAACAACCTAAAAATGATTGTAAAGTAAGCCCCTTTCCTAGAATATTCTCTAGAAGAGATATGTGTAAAATTTTATTTTCATTGTAGTTAAACCATTAACTACATGCCTTTATCTTTTCTGTTACAGGCTAACTTTAAACCACAGAGCAAGGATGATTTGCATATGAGAAATGTGAAACGAGACAGTGGCGAAAATCTCTCCGGCCTTAGTGATCAAAGTAAGTCAGTTTCCCTAGACATTTGATATATTACAAAGACTTAGACATTTACTCCTCATATATTGCTCACAAAAACCTATCATGAATAGTTTTGATCAATTACATGTCTGTTTTCATTTATTTTTCCAAAGTTTTATAAAGTACAGGGATGTATATTAGCTACACTAAAATTAATATATTCAAATACAGTGGAAACAGGATTGATAAATAAAGAAGCAAACATAGATGTGTAATTTCCAATCTTTGAAAATTTTAACTTTGTGTCAATAGGGTGAATGATGCATATTGTAAATTCTTTTTAATTTTATGCTTCAGGAGTAAAAGAGAAGTGAAATAGAGAGCTCTTTGATAATACAGTTTGCTATTAATATTTTTATTGTCTTTTTCTTCATTTGTCATAGCATGAACAAATTTCAGAAAGAGAAAGAAACAACCTAACCATAAAAATGTTGAACAAAATTAAATCCTCATGATAGGACCAGGGTAAGCTTGGGAAATTTGCAGCCTTGATCAAGAATTAAGCATTGGAAATTGGCTAGATTTTTTTTTTTTTTTTTTTTACTATACACCGTGCATATGGCATAATCATTTCTATTTTTCTAAATATTGTGTGCATAAGTGTGACTGTGAGCGAGTGTGTGGTTAGAGAGATTGAATTTTATTTTGCCACCCTCCTGACCTTGGCAGGAGAAGACACTATATATGGAAAGAAGATTTTTTGAGTCATTTGATTCTTCCTGGGATCTGTGTGTTATGCTTATCCCCGTTAATTTTTTTACATTATAATTTTCCCAGTTGCCTTTTTACATAATGTTATCTTGAAATCTAACTCACTTATCTCCGATCACCAGTACGGCTTCCGCAAGGCAAGATCCACTGGTGATCTCCTGTCCTATCTTACTCATGTATGGTTATCTTCTCTGAGGAACTATGGGGAATCCTCTGTCGTCATCCTTGATATCTTTAAGGCTTTTGACAGAGTCTGGCACAAGGCTCTGTTGTCCAAACTCCCTGCCTATGGCTTACCCCTTCTTTCTGTTCTCTAATTTCCAGTTTTCTCACTGGCCGTTCTATATCTGTAGTTGTTGATGGTGCGTCATCTAGCCCTTTCTCTGTTACCAGTGGTGTTCCACAGGGCTCTGTTCTTTCACCTACTCTGTTCCTTCTCTTCATCAATGATCTTCTACAGTCCCCATCTTCCTCTCTTCTTCATGCCTTTGCTGATGATTCTACCCTTCACTTTTCCTCTGCCTTTTCTTCACAACCTTCATCTGTTTCTCGTAATCAATCTCGTATCACTTTTTCTTCTACTCTTAACTCCGATTTGCAGAGAGTAATTGAGTGGGGCACTCAAAATTTAGTTAAATTCAATGCCTCCAAGACACAGTTTCTGGCTATCTCTTTATCTTCTTCTCCTTCTGATAACCCTATTGTCTTCGAAACTAATGAAATTTACCCTCTTAACTCTATCAATATATTAGGAATCCATATAGCCTCTAACTTGTCTTGGAGGAATCACATAATCCAAATTTCTAAATCTTCATCCAAAAAATTGGGGGTTTTGTTTCGTTTTCATCATTACTTTTCCTCTTTGCAGTTACTTAAAATTTACAAAGGTCTTATTCATCCCTGCTTGGAATACTGCTCACACATCTGGGGTGCTTCTTCCATTACTTATCATCTTGATAGGGTTGAATCTAAGGCAGTCAGACTCATTAATGATCCTTCTCTTACTTCTAACCTGGATTCTCTCTCTTTTCGCCATAAGGTATCTTCCCTTTCGCTTTTCTATCGCTACTACTTCCATCGCTGCTCTGATGAGTTGGCGAGTTGCATCCCTACTCCACTGCCGAGGCCGCGTAACACTCGCCAAGCGGCCTCATCTCACAGGTAGTGTGTGGAGACTTGTAGCTCGCGGATTGGTCGGTGCAGCGACTGCTTCCTCTCATCTACCTCCAGACTCTGGAACTCTCTTCCTCCTTTTGTCTTTCCTAATTCTTATGACTTTTCATCCTTCAAAAAGCAGATCTATCGTCATCTCAGAGCCTATTCCTCCATATATCTGGGTCCTCTGTACTTTGACTGTTTTTTTCTGTCTGTCGTTTTCCTTTGTGTGACATTACCTCATCTCTGGTTTGTCCTTAACCTTTTTCTTTTCCTTCGTCTTGGAATATTCTCGTGCCCGGGCCTTTATTGATGAGGGCAGTTTCTGCCTGTCCTGGTGTCACACTCATAAAAAAAAAATATATATATATAGAGTGTGTTTTTGAAGAGATTGCATAACTTTGTGCATAAGTTATCAATATTAATTGTTAAAGGATTTTCGATTGTATTCATAACATAGTACCTCCTTTCATGTAACTTATAATTCTAATTAGAAAGCTTTTAAGTCAGTAGTCATAGATACTTGTTTTCTTACTTTGGCAAATGCCATGTACAGTATCAATCTTATTAGTAGAATATACATTTTTTCTCTAGATGATGGGGTTAGTTGGTCAAGTGGCCTTGGGGAGTCAACAGAAGGAGATCGGCTCGCTTTTGGTAGTGGCCCAATAACGCCTGGTATTCCAGGCCCAGAAGGAAAATTAGGGGAGCCCCATATGTGTGCTTGCTGGTGTCAAGGCTGGGCAGAAATCTACATTAGGCAAGCTACAGGTAGGAATGGTGACTGTTTAATTAAGTATTCCAAATATTGGGACCAGTTTTCAATATAATTTTTAGTTTTGTTGATACTTGCTAGAGTCTTTGACACTCATGTATTTAGTTTTGTAGATAAATGTCTGTTAGTTTTATGTAAGATTTTATAAGTAAAGAGTCCTGTAGTTTATACCTGTTATTGCGTATTAAGTCACTGAACACCTGAGTGTGTCATTGTCTTGTGTGTTACTAGGTATTGTTTTAAGACCAGAGAAGTACTGATAATTTTGGTGTGTTCCTTCTTAATAGTATTTCAAAGAAGTTTATATATTTTGTATATTGTTTAATTTTTAGGTAACATGTCATGGATGATGCGAATACAGAACCACCAGACGCTCGTATCTGCTGGCGGAGAACTTCCTTTACATGATCTTAGTGTGTTGTTTGCTCCTGTGCCCTCCAACGATTCTATTGATATATCTGGCTCTGTCTTCCGGCACCATAAGATGGATTTTGAAACACTTGAAGATGAAAAATGTGAAGTATGTTGCAGATGCTGTTTGTGTGTGTGTTTTTTTTTTATTAGAATTTAGAAATATGTTTTATTTTCTTTCTTTATAATTTTGTTAGTGAGTAATATACGCATGTATTTTTAATTCATATGTAGTTCAAAACTAGTTCTTAAGTACTTGGAGTTGTGACTTGTAACAAAAACATTTTCAGAAAACTAATTCACACAGCAGATATTTTCTCATGATGCTGTTTATTTTTGTAGGAATTATTGAGTCAGCAATTTGAGGAAACGAGACCTAGGGCATTCTCTGGTGCCTCTGATAGAACAGACAGAACCCAAGACTCAGATCTCGGCTCCCAGAGAGACTCCAGTGGTTGGAGCAGTGGGGCCCCTTCATATACATCATCTGATCCACGCATAAATTCCACTGAACTTGGGGATGATACTGGGGGTAGCTCTCCTCTCACCAATACTAGTACCTCCGGTAATATTTTATTCCGAAACTTCCTCATTCATCACGTTTAAAGTTTGAACTTTTGTAAAAAGAATTTTTTTTTGTCGTTTAAGTATTGTATTCAGAGTACTATAACTCTAGTCTTTGGTGGAAAATGAACTCCTCCCTTATATATTCCTATGCATAAAAAGAGTCCAATAATATAGATATGGGAGCAAATAGCTGCCAACTCTAAATTTTTTCCATACAACAGCTAATGGAAGAGGTGAAGATGAGAAGGGTATAATAAAGCCTATCTGTCTTCCTTTTTTCCTCAGTTGAAAAGGTGAAGATGAGAAGGGTATAAAAAAGCCTATATGTCTTCCCTTTTTCCTCAGGTGGCCACCCTGTTTGCTTCAGTGTGGTATTCATCAATTTAAGAAAAATAATGTTAATCTACATACGAAAAGTAGATTAAGGTTTCAACTTATTATATCTCGCTTATTCATACACTGGTTCTTCTAATAATCTGTATAAAAATTAGGCACTTTAATATTAGACCATGAATTTTCAGCTATATTAAGCTCTCTGTAATGTGTGAGAAAATAATACCAGCACCCAGTCTTGTGACTTGAATGTTCCCATTAAGAATATATGAAGAAGTGGATTCTCATTCTCATTGCTCCTCCCCATGTAGTTGACTTTTATGGATCATAGATAAACAACTGGAAAAAAAGAAATATTGTAGTAGGGCTTCATCGTAAAAGCCTTGCCCCTCCTTTTCGCTTCTTGCATTTGTCTGCTATGAAGTGAAAAAAATGCGTCAGGAGGTAGAGATTTCCTCATGTACTTTTCACATCTGTGCTTCCGGACCTTAGAAATCATATGGTGTTCTATTGTAGGTGAAAATCCAGATGATCCTCGTGTTCCTGTTCAGCGCTGTCACTCTAGCCCAGAGATGAGTGAAGGTGTGGTGGTTGATGAGGAAGAAGGAAATACACCAGCTGTGTGTGAAACAGAAAGCCAAGAAGTTGCAAATAATGCTGTATTTCCAGACACTACTGAGACTGTACAAGCCTCAGTAACCCCAAAACCATCAAAACCAAAACCTCGGTAAGCATGTGATTTTATTTTTCCTGCGTATTGCATTCTCGTTAGAATCAGCATTGTGGCCTCAGTGAAAGGAAGAAATGGAATAATATTGTGATGTAATATTTAGTTTTTGCAAATTTCGTCATTGTTATGTTTATGTTAAATAGTGTTAATGTAGTCCCTCCTTGTAAAGGTATCTTTTAAAGTTTGATTTTGTTTACAGATTTGAATCTCTGAGTGGAGGGGGCAGCGTAGGCTCTACCTCTCCTCCTCCAGCTCAGTCAACAAGAATGCGACATGCATCTGCCTTTCAGACGGTAAGTATTGAGCAGATTCCCATTAACTCAACTAATACACCTAGTTCTTAGAATAACACGAAGATAGGTTCTCAGAAGTGCCGCGTATTGTAATTTTCGCGTAATGTAACAAGTCATTTTCCATAAGAAACAAAGTTAATGGACATAGATACGTTTCACAACCGTACATAGACGCACTATACCAAAGATATAAGATAAGTAAAACATATAAGTACATAACAAAGCAGAAAGACCTGTGGTTATTTATATTAACATGCAAATAGTGTACAGTATAAAAGATAGACAGATTTACTGTACAGTAAACAAATTAATGGACTCTATTATGCGGTGGGCAACAGGCATACTCTGGGATGTGCATGGTGGCGGTGAGCACGAGGATGCAAAAGTTTTGCCGCCTCCATATCAGCTGATGCACCCTCGCACGCTATTTCCCCGACGATATTATATCGCAAGCTTGTTTGCTGTTTGTTCTTAATGCTTTTTTTCCATTCTCTTCATAATATCCGATCACATTAAGCAGTAGAAGAGGAGGAGGATGGGGGAGAACGAACCTCTATCTGCAAACATTTTGCCTCCTCCGTATCAGCTGATGCACCCTCGCACGCTATTTCCCTGACGATATTATATCGCAAGTTTGTTTGCTGTTTGTTCTTAATGCTTTTTTTCCATATTCTTCATAATATCCGATCACATATTTTGCTGTTTGATCTTAATGCTTTTTTTCCATTCTCTTCATAATATCCGATCGCATTAAGCGGTAGAAGAGGAGGAGGATGCGGGAGAATGAACCTCTATCTGCAAACGTTTTGCTGCCTCCGTATTAGCTGATGCACCCTCGCACGCTATTTCCCTGACGATATTATATCGCAATTTTGTTTGCTGTTCTCAATGCTTTTTTTCAATTCTCTTCATAATATCCGATCGCATTAAGCAGTAGAAGAGGAGGAGGATGTGAGAGAACGAACCTCTATCTGCAAACATGTTGCCGCCTCCGTATCAGCTGTGCACCCTTGCATGCTATTTCCCTGACGATATTATATCGCAAGTTTGTTTGCTGTTTGTTGTTAATGCTTTTTTGCCATTATCTTCATAATATCCGATTGCTTTAAGCGGTAGAAGAGGAGGAGCATGGCGGAAAAGTGCCTCCGAGGCGGGCAATTATTTACTAAAATTAAAAATTTTTTTCTAAATTTTTTGCATGGGCACTATTCGCGAAATTCGTATTTTTTACTATTATTTTTTCGTGGATTATAAACACGTGTAAAAAGCGAGCTAGGTGTATATCTAATAAACTATTATTGCAGCTTAGTTTTAGCATTACCCTTCTTTGCAATAGCATTGATATTCTTGTATCGTCTGTGGTAAGGGGAGAAAAAAGTCTGTACCAATATTCCTCCTTCTCTCTTTCCTATCTCTCCTCAAAAAGCATATCTATAGTCAGCTCAGGGCCTAATCCTGCCATATCTCTAGGTCTTCATTACTTCGACTATCCTTTCAGCCTCTCCCCTTCTTATTGATTATCATTTTCTTATTTCTGCCTTCGTCTCAGTGTTATTTTTGGTGTTTGGGTCCAATGAGGGCAATTTTCTAGCCTGTCCCGGTGTCAAACTTATTAAAAATTGAAAAAGAAATTGTACAGGAAAGTGGAAGGTGAGACCTTTCCTCGCTTAAATATTTTTCTGGCCACTGAACAGCTTATAGAAGGAGAGAAGTTAGGCAGGGCTTGATATAACCTTTCTGCTTCCCCATAATATTCAGATATGGCCACTGTTTTCCAACAGAAGTTTTGTTTGTATCTTTTAAGGTTTAAATGGCACAGGATTGCATTGTTTTGTGCCTTTTACTTCCTAGATATACTTATAAGTATTAATAGAAATCCAGAGATTATCAGTGTCTTATACCCTCAAATGGTTATACAGTTATTCGCGCTTCTTGGTTCGCTTTCTCACTCTATCGCGTGTTTTTTTTTTTATAAATTATTTTATTTCATGGGTATATGCAAAAATATTAAACTATTAAAAAAAAAAATTCTCAGTATTTTAATTTTTTTTTATTGAAAAAAACATATTTCATTATCTAATTGATAAAAAAAAAATTATTTCCCAGCCTACGAATAATAAAACAGTAAAAAATAGTAAAAAACATAAATGTAGATACTGTAGATAGATAGATAGATAGATACGTTTATTGACCACCTCTTTTGAAAAGTACAGTATAATCTTTACAAAAGGAATATTTGGTCCAAATTACAATGAATAAATACAATAGATTTTGTACAATCATCAAATAAGTAGATGAATTTTAAATTAATATACATTGTACTAATAACTGAATGATATACGTACGTACAGTATAACTCACAGTATTGCATCATACAAAATAGTGTTCGATAGCGTACAATGTATTGGGGTCGCAGCTACGTGAGATAGCATATATATTTATATTTCCAGTAGTTTCATGATTTTATTGCTAAAAAAAACGTATTTATTAGCCTAAGAATAATAAAACAGTAAAAAGTAGTAAAAAACATAAATACTAACAGTATTGCGACATGTAAAATACGATACCGCTATCAGCGTTTTGGACAAAGACTCGTTCAGTCTAACTCACGTTTTGCTTGTGTTCGATAGCGTACAATGTATTGGGGTCGAAGCTACGTGAGCTAGCATATATATTTATATTTCCAGTAGTTTCATGATTTTATTGATAAAAAAAAGTATTTCTTAGCCTAAGAATAATATAACAGTAAAAAATAGTAAAAAACATAAATACTAACAGTATTGCAACATGTAAAATACGATACCACTATCAGCGTATCGGACAAAGGCTTCCACCATCTTCCATTGTCTCGCCTCACTCGTATGCGCCATTCATGTTGTGCTTATTATTATTAATATGTTTTGCTTGTGATTTTTTTACTCGCATATTTTAACCTTTGCAATGCCTCCCAAGCATCCTTCATCTTCTAAGGCTTCTTGTAGTGAGCCTAAGCGGCAAAGGAAAATGTTAACCATTGTAGATAAAGTGAAACTCTTAGATATGTTGAAAGAAGGAAAAAAGTTTGCGGATGTCGGCCGCTATTTTACGTAAACGTAAAAATTATTGTAAAATATGGAACCTATGTATGTCAAGTCATCATCACCTCATTCACGGTAAGTTTTCCTATCACTTTCATAAAAAAATTACGTTGCTTGCTGTTATTTATAATGTAAAGGGTGTTTTTTTAACAGTACAGGGAGGGTTTATACAGTGTAAACGTAAAAATACATTAAAATATCTGTGTACATATAGGCTGATCCTACTCCGCGGATTTCCGGGTTCGCGCCGGGTCCCGGAACCGAACTACCGCGATAAGTGAGGCAACACTGTAATGCTTTTATAGTCGTTTATATTACTAGTGTTGAAGTTTTCTGTGTTCCAAAGATTTGCCCTGTACAAAGACTACTATAAAAAAATTATTAATTTATTTTAGAAGAGTGTTGGAAGTGGGAGTATCTCTCCTGGGAGTGGCACAGTTCCTTCCAGTAACATGGAAGGTGATGATGATGGATCTCCTAGACCAATGCGCAGAGGCAGAGGCCATACCATCTCGGATATGAACCCTGCCTCCCGCAAGTTGCCATTTAAGGCATCCATCGCTTCCAGGAATATGAATTCTGTTAAAGAAGCTAAAGGAGGCATATCGCCAAGGTTAGTATTGTGCCTGCCCTTGTTCAATTTTGAACATCCTCCTCTTAACTGGTGAGATGTGGTGGCTTGCTAAAGAAAAAGATTAATTCTTTCTGTTGTTGGTTATATCATGTATTCAGTGCTATAGCCTCTCCTACCTGAACTCTATGCTTGGATTTGTGGTTTACATTTGGAACTTTTGCAGTAGCTCAGTATAGTTGACTCTTGGCTATTTCCTTTGAGTTTTTAACTTTGTTTTTACCATTATAAGATTATACACTGATGCCATATGAATTTATTTTTTTAATATTTTTGCCATTTTAAAGTCGCACACCACTGCCAAATATATTTATTTTCTTAATATTTTTACTATTATATAGTTAAAAACTTTTACAAAAGAAACATTTTTCGAAGATACTGTGTTGTATATGCCCCTTTTTATGTCATAATCTACCATATGCAGCCATTCCAAAAGATAGCATGCAATTCAAATAACACACCGAATTTCAGGACAACCTCTCCCTTCCAATCTACCAATTGTTCTGCCGTTTTCATCTCCCCATCTACCCATAAACCAACAACAAAAACGAAGTGCCGAGCACACCAATTAAAAACAGCCGACATTCTGAACAAAACTCGTGCCATCACAATTACCTCATCACCTTGTCCATAAGCTTTCTCTTTTCCTTCGTCTTAATGTTCTCTCGGGCCCGAGCCTGTATTGATGAGGGCACCTTTTTGCGTGTCCTGGTGTCGCTATAATAATAATAATAATAATAATAATAATAATAATAATAAAAAAAAAAAAAATTTGCTATATACACTAGTTCTACTGAGTTGGCAGGAGCAACAAGATGACATATATTTCTACTGTGGCGTCCTCAACTTTTTACATAAGTATGTTGATTTTTGGAATTTATAGTGGCATAATTGCTCTAGCTTGCCAGTCACATTTCAGTTTGTCTATCCAATTGGGAGCTTTATTTAATACCACTTTTAATTGGGAGTATGTTGACTATGTTGTTAACACAAGTGCATTTATGGCGAGTGCTCTCCTTATGGGTATGCTTATCTCTGAAGTAAACTGATTATAGAGACTGCCTGGTATATGTTTAAGGTCATTTGCTTTCGAAATATTAAGGACATTTATGACAACTGCAGTTGAGTGTTAAATTACAAAATATCTGTATACTGTACAGTATTTCATATCCTCTTTATGGAAAACTAGTTAACTTATTTTCCTTTCCAGCTTCGTCTTTCTTCAGTTATATTACAATGGGTGTTTAGGATCTGGGAGTGAAAGACCTGTTTTGCTACCAATGCATCAACCAGAAATACAACGAGCTGTCCGGGTATTAGATTTTGTCAGACCACAAGAAACACACAAAATTGGCGTGCTCTATGTTGGACCTGGACAAATCTCTGAGCAACAGATTCTTAGAAATTCCTATGGTTCCTTAAGATATATGAGATTCTTGCAGGTAAGATATATATTTATATACGTATGTATGGATGGATGAATGTCTGCATGTATTTATATATGTATGAATTGATGGATGTGTGTATGTAAGTATTTATGTATATCTGGATGGATGGATACTTTTGCAAACATATTTTAATATATAAATTTATGCAATCTTAGTATGGTATCCATATGATTTATAGACTGAAAAATAGGTATATGTTGAATGGATTGAAGTTTTGTTTGTTTTAGACTTAACATAATTTTCTTTCTATGAATTTGGAATTCACAATCACGTATGTTTCCTCCTTGTTTTAGGGTTTGGGTACAGTATTAGAGTTGAGTAATATCTCACAAGATGAAGTTTTTCTTGGTGGACTTGATACTAAAGGCAATGATGGAAAACTAGTCTACATATGGCAGGATGATGTCATGCAGGTAAGGGTCATGTTACCAGTTTTGATAAGAGTTCTTACTGTCTAGACAAAATGGATACAAAAAACTGTCTTAACAGTGCTTTTTATCTTGATTAAGGCCCATTATTGTAATGATATAGCTAAGTGACACTATGAAGCTGCTATGTTATAGCCTTTTAGCGTCCAGATTGTGTATAATTTAGCAATGTACACTTTTAAAACATGTAATTTCCCTTTTGCTTTTTAACACAGTATTAATATTTGAACTTGTATGCTTATCTCTTAATCTGTAATATTTATATTTGTAGCAGAGGAGTTCCTTTATATAATATTAGAGAATAAATTTAGAATAATTCTGGATCTCTTTGGTATCTTGAGGATTGTATGTATTTATCTCCCTATGGAGGTTGATTTTTTTTTTTTTTATTGTAATATCTCTAAATATGTATTTTCCTCAGGTTGTTTATCACATTGCTACTTTAATGCCAACCAAAGAATCTGATCCCAACTGCACTGGCAAGAAGCTGCACATTGGCAACAACTATGTTACCATAGTATACAACGAGAGTGGTAACCCATACAACATAAATACTATTACGGTAATTATTCTTTTATCTTGTCAATGTTGTTCACTTTGGTTTGGCTGGATGAAGTTTACTGAACATTTTTTATGATATGTAAGACTTGGGAGGATTATGATGTGGTGCTTTGTATACAGAAATTATATTTTCTCTGTCTTTTCTTCTGTCATGGACAGTTGGTGTGTAATATGCCTGTATACTATGAATCAGTAATTTTGGTGTCACATATGGTTTCGTAACATATGCATAATGATGTTGTATGTAAAAAATGAATAGTAATAGCATGAGATCATTGTAATTTTTGAACAGCAATCATAAAAAGTTTGGTTATATGTTGTACCGTTTATATTTGTTCCGTTTTTCTTTCTTATTTAGGGTCAGTTCAACCATACCATAGTAGAAGTGGTTCCCGAGGATCATTCCACAAATAGTGTAGGTGTCCTGTGTCGTCCTGATTTAGAGGATTATGTCGGTGCTGGTGGAGAACCTAGAGTCGTTTCTGACACCAATCTACCTATTCTCGTCCGTCAGTTGGCTCTTCATGCAGATGTAAGTACATTCAAAATATATACACTTGTGGCTGGGGAGATAGGATTCCACACCCATATTTTGTAAGGGCCGACTAAAATGAACAAAGAGAATGAACATCTACAACCTCTGAATATTTTTGTTCCTTTCTCTAACAAGTGATAGAATGGGTGACGATGTGCAGATATTTATTTGTAACAGCAATTTTGATAACAAAGTATACATCTCATTACTTGCCTGGCTTAACCATTAGTAGTTACATCAATTTTTTTGTTTACATACTTTCTATGTAGTCCTTTCTTTACTTATGACTTCTCCGGTATAGTCTCATTATATTTAATTTGGCCTGTTGCCGCATGAAATTGCATTCAAGTTTTCTTTTATGGTATATTATCTTATTTTCCAAAGCTTGAGAATTTTATTTATAGTTTAGTAGTAGTGACCATTGGTTGCTGTTTTAATTTTCCTTTTCTTACAGCTCGCATCTATGATCTGGAACTCATTGGTCCGTCCACCCCACAGTCCATATGCTAGTAATTGGCTTGAAAGGCTGAGAAAAATTAGAAGGATAAGACAGACAGTCCTTCCATCTCCTAAGGCTCAAAAAGCTTCGGCTTTACTAGATTTTACAGATATGATAGAATTGGACAAAGGTGATAAAGGAAGAGGTGGATCTGTTGGGAACTGGCATGCTTTACTTGCCTAATTTATTGTGATGTCAGGAGAAGTTTGTTATTTCATAGCATTTTTGTTTGTGAACTTTAATAAACAATAGGTTGCCAATTTTTATAATTCAGGTTTGTTTATCTCTTGTAATTCATGATGGCATATATTGTATGATATCTGTTGTAGCTTTCGTCATTACTGATATTAAACAAAGCAAATGGATATTTCCCATTAATGTAAGTTGAAGGGGAAGTTGTGTCCTACATCTTAGTATAAATTTTGAATGCTTTATCAAGTTTCATTCGTATGTAAAGTTCACTCCTTACTGGTTTGACACGAATAAGGGGATGTAGTGAGACGTTCATTTATCAATATTTATGTGTTAGGCAACTTATATCCAAAGTTCAAATGTGTGCATGCTTGTGAATACTAACATGCACACATATATCTGTACATTGGTATGCTTTTAAACTGATACATGTACCAAAATTCAGTTGTCAATTTTCTGTGACTCTAGTCTCTCAGTGAGTGTGAGAGAAAGGATGAAATATCAGCTATAATGTGTGAGTGCAATTACATAGATATAAATAATCAAGCCTTGTGCATATTATGTTTTCTACCATGACATTGGAGTGTTGTACAGTATATACTGTGTATGTTCATAATATACTGTATATGTTCTGGTATTTGAAACGAAAAATGTAAAGATGATTAGATTGTGTGGAAACTAAGTGATGTTTGTTATTTTAAGCTTAAAGTATAACGGAGTAGAGTTTTTTTCGTTTCGTATTTGTGATTATTACATTCATTTTTTGGAAGGTATTTATGGCAGCTTATCTTATACTAGCTAAGTGTATCTAGTATTCATTTCATATATCCTGTTCCTGCATTCATACATGGTGAAATGTAATTGTACGAAAAGTCCTGATTTCATAACAGTTAAGTGCTTACCAGTTTTGTGTTGCTGAAATGTGTTTTACTTTTCAGACAATTATTTTAGGAAATAATGAATTAGACATTTAACATGTTTATCTCCTCTTGGAATTTGGAGTGAATATTTGTCCATGAAACACTGCTAGCTTATAGTAGGCAAATCAACGAAAACTTGAAAACGGAAAAATGTTTCATATATTCTTAGAAGTATCATGCTTGGAGTTCATATAAATATCAAGTGTGGTGACAATTGCTTTATGAAGGATTCTAGGAATATTTTTTGTAAATTGTACATCAGCAAGTCAGCAGCTGTTTGCTAATCTTGTATTTTGTATAACTGATAGATTACGTTTTTATCATATCCAAGTATCATTGCTTTGACTTGTTGCCAAAAAATGATAGTATACTGAATGTAAATTAGACTAATCAGATTAGTATTATTGTATAGGTACAGTATATGTATAGGAACAAATTATTATGAATGTTAATTTGCTGAATCACTACTGAAGTTCATTGGATTGATATGAATAATCAAGTATAAATTCCTTACTGGTGATATTGATATGTTTGTATGATATATTTACTGCACTTTTTACTATATTCTTCACTAGAGTAAAATCATTAAAGAAAAAAAGAGATTATCTTGCATAAAATGTTCTTGTGTGCTCCCCAGATGTTGACATTGAAATTGTTGCTCAAATTGTATTAGCTTGATATTAGAAATAGTTTTAAATATTCATGGTATGGTGTTTAAGAGAGCAAGAAAAGCATGTATTAAATTGTTTTTAATTGTTTCCCCCTCCCCTAGTTATTTTTTTTTTCTTATTTTAAATAAGGTAAGACAATTAGCTTGTGTGATTTAATGCTATGTGATAGTTTCATGGAATTTGAATACCAGAATGCGTATATATATATTTGGCTCTTAATGTGTATATCCATTTTGTGACCTCTGTATACTTTAAGAGTAATGACTCCCTACCCAGAATAAGGCATTTTTATTGTTTTGTGATCAATAAACAAATATACTTTTCATAGGAGCTATGTTGTTAAAATGAACATTCTTTTTTATAAATTTATGTATTAAGACATAGCCATACTGGAATAGAAGCATACTTGTTTGTTTTTTATTTCTGTAGTTAGAAACTTTATTTGCGCAAGAATTTATATTCTTCTCAGAGTGCGAAAGTTGAAAATCACAATATGATCCTTAGAAACTGCAGACCACAAACTTTTTTGAGAAAGAAAAAGATACACATGTTAGAGAATATTCTCCCTCCTCAATTTGGTGGGTGCATTTTAATTTTTGAACACACGTTATTATCATATAAGAGATATTCCAAACTATGTTCCAACACTATCTTACAGAAAAAAAAAAATTAGAACTTTGTATAGTCCTATTTTAACCAGTCAGTACACAGTGAGTGTATAAATTGTATAATTTTTTTCTTGTGCTGTTGCAAAGTTATTTTTATCACAGTATACGACTCTTTTTCAATATATTAGGAAGAACACGGAGATCTGTCGCCATGTAGCCATGCTGTTCCATGAATGCTTACATTGCAGTTTTTGTAGATCAGTTAAATATGATGACTTAGTCAGTTGTGTTCTGTCACTGTCTGGATGTAAAAAATATCTCCAAAACTAAAAGCAAGTATTAAGGAAATATAATACTTTATAATTTTCTTATCCAAAAAATACACTAATACCTTAGTAATGCATATATCTCTCCAATGCAAATTAGGTCAGGGTTCAATTGCTTATGTACAAACAGTAATTTTAAGTACGTATGGGCTGAATATGGTTCCCTACATAAATTTCACGCATCTCACACATACACACACACACATATATATATATATATATATATATATATATATATATATATATATATATATATATATATATATATATATATATATATATATATATATATCCCGGAAGAAACTCAATTCACAAAAGCTTAAAATTTGCGTTGCTTGTGCTATTAATCCTAACAAGCTACGGTAACTGAGGAGTCTTAAGATATACTGTACATTGCTTCCTGATAATACATGAAATTACAATGGCTTCATTCAATTTTTTCAAGGTAGAATGCCACTAAATAAAGGAAAAATAAAATGTCTTGTACAAATTCATAATGAGTAACCTGGTTATTCCACTTCGTAAATCTTGTGACCCTATATGGAAAGATATGATTGACTGCTTGTTTATTCTTTAGCATCAGCAATGCCACCTCCTGTAATAGCAAAAGTTGCCTCATTTTCGGGTAACTCTGGGCTGTCGTATATTTTTGCAATGCGAGTTTCCCCTCTTCCTTTCCTTAAATACACTCTAGTTGTTGAGGCATGAGCCAAAATGTGGCCTCCAATTGGCTTCTTGGGATCTGCCTGAAAAGACATTGTAGCACCTGGATCTGCTGTCATTTGATTTGTGATGAACACTGATACGTTGTACTCCTCACTGATCTTCTGGAGCCTTGATAGATACTGAGCTAGCCTCTGTTGTCGGTCAGCCAGCTCGCCTCGTCCACTGAAATCTACTCTGAAGAGTGCCATGATGGAATCTACTATAAGCAGTTTGAAAATCCCTGGTTCCTCATGAAAATGTGCAGCTACGTGATCAAGTATTTCCAGCTGGTGCTCCGACGTAAATGCCCTAGCATAAAGAACGTTATCCAGTACAGCATCTTGATCCAAGTTGAAACGATCGGCAATCCCACGCAGGCGATCTGGCCTAAATGTATTCTCTGTGTCTATGTAAATAACCTGCAAGCAAACAAAGAACTTTCTAATAATACCCAGGTTAGTAGTAATATTTTACTAGGTATATCCGTTCTCTACCACAGTAAACTGACTTTGTGATTTGTTCCATCACTTCCTTAAGTGATACACATGCAATTTACAACAAAATGCAACAATGGAAATGAAATATAAATATCACATTATATACATAGCCTGAAGAAAGTTGTTTAGAAAATTGTGCTGACATCATTTGATGTGTTTCACAGACTTTAATAGTACCTAAAGAAACATCACAATGAAGAAAACCTGCAATTTTGAATGTTTGTACACTGAAATTCAGAGACTAACCTTCCCCCCTGTGTAAGTTCCAGTTTCATTTGGGAGTTGAGCAGTAATGCATAGAGTGTGGGAGAGTTGTGTTTTGCCAGTGCGAAATTCTCCAAAAACTTCTGTAATAGCCATGCTTTCTATTCCTCCTCCAAGCAAAGTGTCTAGCTCGGACGAACCTGTGTTTATCCTGAATATATGCCGTCGACGTTCACAAACCACAAGTGCTGTTACAAAACCATCGCCACCACTCAGTTTAGCTGCTACCTGTTTTGTCCAGGAAGAGTTGATATATTTTGCTTATATCCAAAACTAAAAACACAAAATATTTTTCCTATGCTTTCTCCAAAGTTCTGAAACGAGAATGCCTTAACATTTTGTTTTTCGCTCTAGGCATGTAAACGAAAACTGGTAAGTATTGTTAATATTATTTACCATTATTCTTTGAGTAAGTCTACTTCCATTCAATCACAATTATTAATGCATTTTATAGTATTATTTTAAGAAATGGGAAAACCATGGCATACCTTTGAGTAGTCACTTAATACATTAAATACGAATATCAGTGTGTTTACAAATTACGTTTATAAGTAGTCACATGGTAGTACCAAAGTTATAAATGAATCACGCTTGGTGGATTTATTAATTAAGGAACCCATCTTAGAAAGTAAAATATTACTTAGCCTAACGTATTTCACCAGTATATATATATATATATATATATATATATATATATATATATATATATATATATATATATATATATATATATATACACACAAGAAAAATATAAAAGCCTAAAGTAATAGCAAGGCCTATTTACTTACAAGACAATGATACCATGTATTCCATATTTTTTTTCTTCAGATTTTTCAAAAAAGAAAACGGAAAAAAATATCATCCTGAAATAATAGGGAGACCTATTCACTTACAAAAGATAATTACTGCATAAATATTTCGTTTTTTTTCCTGAAAATTTGAAAATATAAAAATTAATTGGATCAAGTGGTTACAAAACAGAATGATACATATTTCGCCATTTTTTTTTGTATTACATATCTCGACGAAAAAAACATACGAAATAATAACAAATAAATCGGACCTCCTTAATTTTGTCCACCTTTGCTTCCGAGAGACCTTTAATGTTGCACAGTTTTCTTCTTGTGGTCATTTGCACTCCTTTTACAGTGCAGATTCCGGCTGATTTCAGCTTCTTAATGTCGACTACGTTTATTCCATGAGCCTGTAAATCGTCGATGTCCGTAAAGAAGCTGAGATCATTTTCAATCACGCCTTCTTCCACATCTAAAGCCTGATCTTCCATCATTCAGAGGAAAAGGGACTAAAAAAGATGAAACAAATTTTTGAGAGCTTCAACACTCGTTCCTTCTCCTTTGACAGTCGGATGATATCTCAGTTGCAAAAACAATACATGTATTATATAATTATAATAATTATTTTCATTTATTCATTATCTATTGTTTATAGAGCTTGCATATGGCTTCTTTTATAAATTTTATATTTTTTCCCATTGTTTTCTCCATAATTCTTGATTTTCGTTTAATATATAGATATAGTTGCGCCCTTCCAAATTTGAATTTTCCCGCCCATAGATAACTATAAAAAAAAAAGTCTACCAAATTACGACTCCGTTTATTTTTGTTTCTTAGTTGTGAAAAGAGTTTCTTAATGCAATGTTATAAATATTATTTTTTTACATGCATATTTATTTATTGGCATTATCCCACGAATATATTTTTGCTTCTTATCACATATCGTCAGGCATTGACGTTTATGAATATATTAAATTCTGCTAGCAATAATTATGGGCGTAGTAACTTACATTCTGAAGCTTTTTTGGTCTATTCATGTTTTATAGTTTATATATTAGAACTATTAATTATTTAAGAATTTGGACGTCAAAGACTAAATTGACCCTCATTAGCCTTTCAAACTTCCCACTTTTTAATTGTCTGTTTAGTGACGTGTTGGAAAAAAAAATATAATATATATATATATATATATATATATATATATATATATATATATATATATATATATATATATATATATATATATATATATATATATATATATATATATATATATATATATTGGCAGTATTAAGTCGAAGATTAAAAAAAATGACAGTAATAAGTCAAAGATTTATTTCAACTTTCAGTTATGGCTACACTGCTCGTATAAACAAACCCTGTGTGTCAGACCTTTTTCTCTTTCAGATTCTTCATAACTTAAATATGATGTGAATTCCATGTTATAGTTCGTTATTATATTTTTTTTCACAGCTAAATAATATGATTAATGACTTGTAAAATAATTGTCGAAGTTTTACCTGTGCTGCTAAGTTATGGCAACATTGAGGCATGTAAACAAAGCACGAGCTGTCAGGGTTTCACGAAGGTTCTTCAGCATTACTTCTGAAAATATTCTCACACTTGAAAATGCAGCTTGTCAACAACAACGTGTATAATATTCACGAAGCAAGTCGCCTGGGGAAATATGAAGAGATAAAGGAGAAGGTTTTGTCGAATAATCGGCTCTTAACAACCACCGATGATGTAAGTATAATTTGGGTTAAAGGAACTGCACATGACATGTACGGATACCGTAATTTTACATGCTACTTTGGGTTAAGATTCGTTTTGAAGAGTTAAAGTTAAAGTTTGCAGTTTTAGCCCTCCTATCAGAGGCATCGCCCCTGCTCTGGTGGGCGTCAGCCGGTGCAAACCCCAACCCCCCACTGTGGTGTTCAGCCACAGCAGTGACCTTCCCAGTAAACAGCTTAAACTCTCGGTCCTGAACGGGAACCGATCTGTCGACCTCGCGAATGCGAGGCCAGCGCGTTACATGCTCCCCTATTGACTCGTACATATCCAACATTAAATAGAAGTCTTATATATATGTTTAAAACTACTATCACCCACTCCTGGAAAAAATGATAATTTGGTCAATTTTGGCAATTAATTATATAGTTGATAATGAAAAGTTATCAAATCTAGAGTGAGTTCCATTATATACCCGAGAGACGTGACTAACACCGCCAATTCTCAAGTGAGATATGCTGCTGGGGTAGTTTACAGTTTAGCGGGGCATGCCGCTCAATGACCTCATCCCTCACTCAGGTAAGTAGTTTAACTGAAGGTTAGGAAAGCATTTTTAGTTAGGATAGTAAGATGGGGGTCCCAGGGGGGCGAAGCCCCTTTGGCTAAGAGGTTAGGTAAGTATTTTAGTTAGGATAGTAAAAAATTGTTTCGTATGCCTATTGTCACCATTTTTGTTGTGTGTTCATCTGCCAGTTCTCTAGTCAGCCTATCGCCATATATTGGTGGGTTTTGAACATTGGTATGCCCCACTAAACTGTAGGTGTTCCTACTACTGTTTAAACATCAATTTACTATATTAAGTTCATAACTACTTCCCCTACCTAACCTAACCTAAGCTGTGATAAATGATCATGCCAATAAATCTAGGGTTAGTGGTACAATATAAACCCAAAGTTTTATCCTCTACTCACCTTAGTTACCGTTATCAAAAGTTAAGTTGTGAAATATCACATCGTATATTGTATTTCACTCATCACACTGTAGTGGCACTAAATGTATGAATACTAATTATATATAATAATTCACAGCCGTATGAAGTTATGCATAAACAAATACTATTTTTGGCAGTGAAAAGTAGAAGTTGTGAACTGTATTTCTATCATATTAGGTTTAGTTAAGTTAGCTCAAACTAATTAGGAAACAAGTCGATAATTAATATTATTGTTTTCCATTTTTTTTATATTTGTTCAATGATTGTATATTCTTTCACTAAGGAATTGATTTTTTATAATATCTTCCTCAAATTGGTAATTGACAGAATTAATAAGTACATAATGGATTTCCAGTGGTTTTTGATGTGTTTAGGCAATTATAACTTCACATATATTAAAAAGCACTAGTTTTTGCCAAATAAAATCAAGAATTCTTATGCTGTACCATATTTTTAATAGAGAAGAGAAGTCGGGATATAAATGTAAGCAATTTCTGAAAGTAGTGAATATCAGAACCTTTGAAAACACATACAGAAAAACAATGAATATCATAATGTCAATTATTTGGTATTTGATGGTGTGAAAATTAACAGTTACTGTGAAAGCAGTTAGTACTTATAATATATAATTATTAAAAGCAGAAGTTAATTATTTTGCCACATAATTTTTGAGTCTTCTATGATAATATTTTGAACTTTAGGAAATTAACGCAGTTTTTACTTTTATATGAAATATAAAATACTAATTTTTTCACTTATTAAGTCATCATTATTTAAAATAAAGACTATATAGCTAATAATCTTAAACCCCATCCTCCACCCCAGCCAATCTTAGGATACTTCCCAAATGCTTCTGAGTTTTTGCATGTGACAGTTGAACATAAGAACTACTGAACTATCAGAATATGTATAGGAGTTATATAGGCTTCCCTAAAGTTTAAGTTAGGTTGAGATATGCCTAATATAATTATGTAAAGTTAGATGTGATAGGTCTCATAAAGGTGCTTATAATTGTACTGTAGATTTTATTGCAGACACATGGCTGATTGTTATAATTTTTTCTGATTATAGAGTGGGCGTCAAGCATTACATTGGGCAGCCAGTGGTGGCCATGAAGAATTAGCCAGTTTCGTGGTTGAGCATGGAGCTCCAGTTGACAAAGCTGATGATGTAAGTGTTTATGAAATGCATGATTCACTTTTTAGATTTAATTTTATATTATTTTATAATATTTAGTTTTTATTTTATTTATTTATGATAAATTATTTTGAAATGTAGAAATTAAGTTTGGTATAACTAATCCCATTTAAGGATTCAATTAACATTGATTGTTCATTATTAAATCCTTTTTTATATAAGTAGAGGAATTTCAGTCCATTTGTTATGCATGTTAGAAATGCATATGGTAAATCTTAGTACAGTAAGTGGCATATATGAAACTGCTAAGCCCAGTTATGCTGTTGCTAATTAGCAAGATGACAGAGGTTACTGTCTATTTGATTTAATCTGTTAGTTCCCTTAATCTAAATATAGTCAGTAATTTGTTCTCGTATGTTTAGAGAAGATTTTCTTATCTTTATTGTTAAGGTTGAGTTGTGATAGATCACATCTCTCTTGATAACACGTCTTGTGAACAGTAACTATATGGTTTATTGTATTTTGGTGCATATTAACTTGAGGTAGGATCAGAAAATGGTACGTACACATACAGGGGTCTTATGTTGAGGATTACTGCTGCTACTCTTTGTTTTATTGCTGTATGTTACTGTAGTAGTCAAATTTTTTGCAAGAATCATTATAGTTTAACGATAATTAGGTTCTCTTTTCAGGGTGGATGGACTCCACTAATGATAGCTGCTTCAGCTGGTCGTGAACAGGTTGTGAGACTACTTATAGGACGTGGTGCTAATGTTAATGCTCAGAATGATGGTGGTCATTGTGCACTTCAGTATGCTGCATCCAAAGATCACCATGAGGTAAGTGGCTTGATATCAGCAATTATTTTGTTACTGAAGTCAGATCGTATTTTTTTGTAATGATTCGTGCAATCTTCTCTCTTTCATTGCTTACTTAATGAAGTTCTTCTTAACAGTTTTCAAAATATATTTGGTTTTCACCTTATGTATTTCTGTACCGTATTTCCCTCTTCTTGTTGGCTTTATGGAGTAGGACTGACAAAGATGCAGATTGCTCAGAAATTTTGAGCTGTTTTTTCTAGTAATACGATGGAGCTCATCTGTATATCGGGCTTTCTTAGGGAAAATGTTGTATCATTAAGAATAAGGCATGTTAATTTGTACTATTTTTAATTTATATTTATGATTTTTTTTTTTTTTTATATAATTTTATATCATTATATATGTTCTTTTTTGGATATGTACATTTAGGACCTTGTGATTTCCTGCAAGAAAAGTATGACCTTATGAGATATTTTATGTCCAGCATCCTAGCATGGTAATGGATATCTGTTATGCTTTTCAACATTTTACTAATATTTTTTGTTATTGGGCTTTAAGGAATTGGATGAACTTGCTCTCTAAAAGTATTAGCAACATAAGAATACCACCCTAATAAGACCCAGTAAACGAGATAATTGAGTCAGTAGTTAGTAATAATTCCCTTCTTTAATTAGTAATGAGGGGCGACCAAAAAAGGCAGGGGAAGAGCTTAGGATTGGATGGAATAGGGTTGTGTTGTTGTATGTATTCAGGACCGCATTGAAGTTTCTTCAGGAAGTCATATGAGATCTGATGAATGCTAGTACTGTATGAGTATATATAGATAAGGGGAGTATATACTTCTTTATTTGGCAACAATAAGTAAATTAAAGGTCTTGAGATATATTAGTTGTATGTTACTTTTCAGTCTTTCTGCTCTTGCATTATGTGTTTACTTATTTTCATGTGTTTTGGGGGTTGGTTGTAATGCTAAAAAATATTTTGAATACATGTCGAATTTGAAAATTTATACCTGACTTAGCTGGCACTCTATCGTTTGATATATATTTTCTATTTTTTGTATGAATTTATTTTGAATACAACTTTTAGTGTTTGAAATTTCTATACCTTCCCTAAACGGCAGGTTACTGTAATTGTAAATTCAATAACAATGGATAGAGATTTTTATTTTACTTTATGAATTTAATTGTATATTTCCTTTTAGTATTATGGATTATACCATGAATATTAGGGGCCAAAGTAGTTCAGTGGTAGAGCTCTCAGTCAGGAAGTGACAAGCCTGATGAATGTGGGTTCGACCGCTGCAGGACGTTAGGCAGTGCATCCCATCTTAATCTCCAAGCTCTGTATTATCTGCACATATACGAAAAAAAAAAAATTATGTTGGAATATTATTTTCATTCAGATTGTGTCTGTCTTAATAATGAATGGAGCTGGTGTCAATATACAAGATAAATATGGAGCAACACCATTACATAGAGCAGCATCAAAGGAGAATGTTCGATCCATGAATCATCTATTGCAGTGTAACATGTGTTCATTAAATATTCAAGATTCTGAAGGCAACACCCCATTGTGAGTAACTTTTTTATGCCATATTAAATTTCCAGTAGATTTTTATAGATATCTGAGCTGGAAAATTACTTAAGGAAGAGATCATGATGTGCTTGGTAAGATGAAGTCCTGGTTCCTTGGTTGTTTGTTACAGTTGAGGCCACATAGATGGGTTTTAGGGGAATGTTATGTTTGAGAAAAATACGTAAAGCCATATATGGTTTAGGAGAGGTTGGTTATCGATTTTAGTTGCATGTAGGGTATGTTTTAATTGCTTATGTTAAAGTGAATTTTATTAATTTTACAAGAGATTATAGTTCATTTTAAAGCATTTGGTTATTGCCATATAAATTTTTTATATAGTACAGTACCCCTGTATATATCTATCGAAGTCATGGATATTCATTGCATATCATACACTCAATATTTGCCCTCCTTCCATGTTATTAATATGAGCAGACTTACCTTTGGGAAAGTGTTGGTGAATAAGATTGAAATGATTGTTGCTTCTTCATTATTAGTATTTTTTTTTTTTTTTGACACAGGCACTTAGCTTGTGAAGAGGAAAGAGTGGCTGCTGCACGATTACTGATAGAACATGGAGCTCATACTGACATTGTGAATAAAGCAAGGAAAACACCTCTTCAAATGTCCACAAGTTTGTCTGTGCGGAGGTTAGCAAGCATAAATTAGATCCAATAGGTTGTATGTGTCTAATAATGCTATGCAGGTTGATGACTTTTTTCACATTCTTTTGATGAGTCAATAAACATATGTTGTAAAGTAAAAATATTTTGAATTCTGTACATAAAATAACTTTTGCAGCACAAAACTATTTTAGTAGCTGTATTCCATTACATTTTATCTCTTTGTTGCTAACCTATGTAGCTATAGGGCTTGCATAGCATTATATAATCAGTTTTACATGTACATTTTGTTTTATATTTCATAAAATAACATCATATCTAATTGCATTCAGTAGGGTGACCACAAATGAAAAAAAATACTTAAAAGTAAAATTATACGCTATATTTTTCCATTCATATAACCTTCGCCCTTCATAGTGTCACCAAAGTGGCCACTTCTAACGAAAATAAAAAAATACATCTTTCCTATATCTTTAATCATGAACATTTACTGAGCTACTCTATATTTAGTAAAGTGATGAAGCCAGTGCCAATGCTAAGTCTAGAAGCATGTTCCTGGTTTCTCCTGTTTACCCTGCCCTTTTCGTGAGAGACTGTTTTGCTCACTGACATTTGTCGAGGTAGGTTATGTACACATCTCACTAACTTATTCTATCTTTTGCTTGCCTCATCCTTCTGGAAATCAATACTTAAACACCATCCCTTCATATAGCTGGTTACATCATTTATAAATCCTCTTCGTGATTCTCTTATATCCCATTCTCTTTAGATATCCTATCTGTTTAAGCCATCTCTCTTCAGCTTTCTCCATTTTCTTTCTCTCAAATCTCTCCTTCCTCACCCCTTTTCAACCATTTGCCTTCGGTTTTACGTCACGAACTCCCTTTTCAACTAAGGGCTAGGACGGTTGCCTTCTTTTGAAGGACTTGTTTTGGCAGATGTAATCGTTACCCTGAGTGTATGCCCTTACTAACCTCAGTCCGTGACGAGGCGCGAACCCTCAACCTGCCGCCTCAGAGTATCTTATAAACCCTTCATTTTGAACTCTTCAGTTTTCTTTGAATCAAAGCATTCAGAAGTAAACACTCACTACCACACAGTACTGTACTGTAAACCAATTATGTCAGCATACAATCCAAACGTAGACTGCCTTGTTGTATATCTCTTCCATACTCACTTCCATTGCCATGGTAGCTTTGCTCTATCTCATGCTCTCTGGTTACCATCTCATCTTTTATAAACTCCCAGTTATCTTAAGAGATGACATAAAGGTAGATGTTAGTCAGGAAATGAAGATAGACCATTGAGTAAGGGAAGGATGAAAACGACTTGAGACAGTACGTAAGGTATTTAAAAAAAAAAAAAAAAAAAATCAGATAATATATAGCACAGATATTTCATCAAGAATTTGAATTATTTGGCACTTGTCCATTTTTATTTTCTTAAGATTTCTGTAAATAAACTGTGGAGTGTGATCAAATAAAAAATACCTGAATAAATAGTCTTTTTTATTTTCATCTTTGTACACAGGAATTAAAGCCTTTTATAATTAAATTATCTGGAAATTTAACATCTTGCAACCACACGTGTGTAAAGTCAAACAAAGTAAAAAAGAATAGGAAACAATTAATAAATAGTTAAAAGTATGATAAGTAAAACACTCTGTATATACAAAATATGCACATCTGCTAGAAATTAAAGAGTACTAACTATTGTATATACAGTGACCCTAAGGTACTGTAAACACTGCGCTTGGCCCCTGCAGTTTTATTTTGCTAATCTTATACTAATGAAACAGTCATGTTGTTCCTGCCTAAAACTTGTTAAAAAGATCGAACTTTTATTTTCATTGTCCATGCACATGAACTGCATAAAAATACATTACTTTCAAGGAGAAATATACAAAATATTGTTGCAGTTAACAATAAACAGGGAAACGGACTGAACCATGTTTTATATATATGTACAGTGCTCCCTCTTTTATTGCGGGGGTTCGGTTCCGGGACCTGCCGCGATAGGTGAAAAATCGCGAAGTAGGAGCACCATATTTATTATAGATATTTTACATTTATATTTACCTTTACTGTATGAACCCTTCCTGCACTGTTAACAAACCACCCTTTACTTTATTAATAACAGTGCGCAAGCGTAAATTTATATGAACGCGATATTATGAAGATTGAAAAAAATGAAAAAATGCATTAAGAACAAACAGCAAACAAACTTTCGATATAATATCGTCAATGAAATAGCGTGTTGAAAATATATATATTTAATTTAAGTTTCCCATGTACAGTATGATATACTTTTTCTTTGTAACGTATTGTATACGTTTTCTTTTTCTCTCAGCTGACTTTGTTGACGTTAAGATTTCGTGCAGCATGGTTGATAGATAGAGTAATGTTTAGAACCCAGGCATATTAATAATAATGTAATCTTGAAAATTAGATAAACCCCAAATAGGGTGCGTAAATAAATATTTTATGAGTAAGATATTGTGCCTGAATAAGCACCAGCTGATGCGGAAGCGGCAAAATGTTTTGGGTAGAAGTTCGTTCTACCGCATCATCGTCCTCTTCTACCGCTTAATGGGATTGAATATTATGAAGAGAATTGAAAAAAAGCAAACAAAGTTGCTATATAATATTGTCAGAGAAATAGCATGTGATGATGTATCAGCTGATACGGAAGCGCCAAAACCTTTGCAGAGAGAGGTTCGTTTTCCCGCATCCTCCTCCTCTTCTACCGCTTAATGCGATCAAATATTTTGAAGAGAATTGAAAAAAGCATTAAGAACAAACAGCAAACAAACTTTTGATATAATATCGTGCGAAGGTGTATCAGCTGATATGGAAGCGCCAAAACGTTTGCATAGAGGGGTTCGTTCTCCCGCATCCTCCTCCTCTTCTACCGCTTAATGCGATCGAATATTATGAAGAGAATTGAAAAAAGCATTAAGACTAAAGAGCAAACAAAATATCAATATAATATCGTCAGGAAAATAGCGTGCGAGGGTGTATCAGCCGATACGGAAGCGCCAAAACTTTTGCAGATAGAGGTTCGTTCTTCCGCATCCTCCTCCTCTTCTACCGCTTAATGCGATTGAATATTATGAAGAAAATTGAAAAGAGCATTAAGAACAGCAAACAAACTTTCGATATAAAATCGTCAGGGAAATAGGGTGTAGAGAATATATATATACACATTTCATTTAAGTTTCCCATGTACAGTACGATATATGTTTTCTTTGTAACGAATTGTGTAGTTTTCTTTTTCTCTCAGCTGACTTTGTTTACATTAAGATTTTGTGCAGCATGGTCGATATGTAAAGAAGATAGAATAATGATTAGAACCAAGGCATATTAATAATACTATAATCTTGAAAATTAGATAAACCCCAAATACGGTGAGTAAATAAATATTTTATGAGTAAGATATTGTGGCTGAATAGTGATAAGCAGCAGCTGATACGGAAGCAGCAAAACGTTTTGGTTAGAGGTTCGTTCTCCCGCATACTCCTCCTCTTCTACCGCTTAATGTGATTGAATATTATGAAGAAAATTGAAAAAAAGCATTAAGAACAAACAACAAACAAACTTTCGATATAACATCGTCAGGGAAATAGCATGTGAGGGTGCATCAGCTGATAAGGAGGCGGCAAAACGTTTGCATCCTTGTGCTAAAAAATAGCAAATACCCAGAAAGTCTGTGATATAGAATAAACATGTATCCAGTAGTAGGTTGGCTCATGGCACCAGCTACAGTGAATATTCTTGGATATTCATTACACATCTTTTATAATCGCTTCACATCTGACAGGTCATTACACTCTCCATCTCTGTTTCTCTTTACTTTATGTATTCTTCGTGCCCAGGCCCGATAAAGGCCGTTTTATTTTATTATTTTTTGGCCCGTCCTGGTGTCACAATCATAATTTATTTTTTTCCTCGCCAAAAAAGTCCGCGATGCACTGAATTCGCGACATAGCGTGGGATTACTGTAATACATTTTGCAGACGTGTAAAACATACAACTTGCTCATTCATTATTTCTCATACGCACATTAATTCTCTCACAAAAACTGCGTTAACAATTATCAATAGCCACAATTTTTCTTTGTTGAGGAAAATTTCATTGCCTGCTGCTGAACGGTGTTTTACAGAAAGACGCCAACTAAAAAGTGTTAGGACTGGATTGATAAAAAAAAAGAAAAAAAAAAAAAACTTATAGCTTACCTTTTCATGTGAAAGAGTACTGATTTAGGATGTTCAATATTTTTATTTTTGCAGGATATTAAGTCAGCCATAGAAGCAGGTATTATCAGAAATTATGACCATTGAAGCCAGTGTCATGAATGTGTAATGTGCCGTAAAACAGGCTGCGGAGACATCCTACCGCATCTCTGTAGCACTCAACATAAAAACAACACTGCCTGGGAAGCCATTCATGCATCGGATGCAAGTAATGCCATGGTTGGAATTTTATCCCCGACTGCTGAAGATGCAAAAATTCACAGTGAAGTTGAAGGTATTAATAAAAGGATTTTCTCTCTTTGGTACAAACTCTGTCCTGATAAAAAACCCTTCAATGGTCTTGCACCCCTTGAATCTCACCTGTAAGGAGGTGATCATGTGAAAAACAGAGGTAGATCGAGTCTAAATAGACCAAACCCATCAATTAATAATTCTATGTCTGCTAAGAAAAGACCTGCTTTTTACCACAAGCTTTTACAAGAGAATTTTCCTCCGTTAAGTCAATCATGTGAAAGAGTGATGTCACCAGCTCCTGTATATCAGAAAGAATATTCTGCATGGGAAGTGAATAGTCCTAAAGGTACTGATATTTCATATTTGCCCTCATGCGATGAACCTTCATCACTCTCCCCTAACTCACTGCCATTTGTGCTGCCTACCAAATCTGCATATCAAGCTGTGAGTAAAGGAGGTAACAAAAACTCTGATAAAGTAGTTCTGTACAAAATCCTTAACAGCCATTTATTTCCTCTTTCTGCACTATTTAATAATATCTCTGGTGTCATTTTCAGTAAATCTGAATGATGTATATGTACTGCTTTATATATAAAGTCTTTCTCAAACATCACTCATTATAAGTACAGTATAAGCTGCTTCTTGTAACTTAGAAATTAAAAAAGCAGTCAACTGTACTTTATATTAAGTCGTGTTACATTCTAGCTTAAAAAGTCTGAACATCATAAACATTTAGGTAGAGGAAAGTGTGTAAAATTTAGGAGAAACTTCCTTGATGAGAATGTCCACAATGTCTGGGTACATAGGAAATTTCACTAATTTATTTATGTTGTGTTTCCTGTCCAGATCGAATGATGGCTCTGTCTAAAGAAGAACAAATCGAGTTGGTACTCTTAAGTGGACGAAAAGGATGGTCTTATCGCAAAATTGCAGAAGAGTTTAACCTTCGACACCCTCATAGGCAACCTATTTATTTTACTGCCGTCGGGAAATTGATCAAGAAATTTAAAGAAACGGTCAGTGTCTTGGACAAACCTTGTTCCGGACGACCAAGGACTTTAGGCGAAATGAAAATGACTGTCTTGGCCAAGGTTTATGCTAGCCCAAGGAAATCACTTCGCCGGACATCCACGGAGTTGGGTATTCCAAGGTCAACCATCCACAAAATCCTGATAGAGGAGAAGCTTCATCTGTACAAGTTACCTTGGAATACCCACTCCATGGATGTCCAGCAAAGTGATTTCCTTGTGCTAGCATAAACCTTGGCCATGACAGTCATTTTCAGTTCGTCTGAAGTCCTTGGTCGTCTGGAACGAGGTTTGTTCAAGACACTGCCTGTTTCTTTAAATTTCTTGATCAATTTCCCAACGGCAGTAAAATAAAAAGGTTGCCTATGAGGGTGTCGAAGGTTAAATTCTAAAGCAATTTTGCGATAAGACCATCCTTCTCGTCCACTTAAGAGTACCAACTCGATTCGTTCTTCTTTAGACAGAGCCATCATTCGATCTCGACAGGAAAAATAACATAAATAAAATAGTGAAATTTCCTAGGTTAAATTCTAAAGCAATTTTGCGATAAGACCATCCTTCTCGTCCACTTAAGAGTACCAACTCGATTCGTTCTTCTTTAGACAGAGCCATCATTCGATCTCGACAGGAAAAATAACATAAATAAAATAGTGAAATTTCCTATGTATCCAGACTTTGTGGACACCCTGTAGTATATTAGACTGACCACCCAATAATCCTTACTAAGTCTGTCATAATGTATTAACATTAGAACTTCACAAAGGACAATTAGGTTTACTGACAAAAAAAAAAAAAAAAAGTGTTGTATTTTTATGTGAAATATCTTGTATTTCCTCAGTAGAATGCGACTAGTATCCCACACATTGGTCTTATAGCAGCAGCAGCACCCCCTCAAAAATTCTTCCTAGATATTATTATTATTTTATTTTATTTTTTTTTATATGGTGCTCCTACATCGCGGTTTTTCACGTATCGCGGCCGGTCCCGGAACCAAACCCCCATGATAAACGAGGGAACACCCTATATTGTATATACAGTATATATATATATATATATATATATATATATATATATATATATATATATATATATATATATATATACACACACAAACAAAGTAGCTAAACGATATAAGCAGTGAGTGAAAATTAATCATGAGAGATTCTTCCAGTTGTTCTCAGCTTTGGGATGGAGTAAAGAAAAATAAGAAAGAAAAAAAAAGCTCATTTTTAAGACACAAATCCTGTCATGTAGGCTTTAAAGTAATATATATTTACAGTCTTTTTATAATATTATACTACACATTGGGTACAAGCAGTTGGTCCCAATCAATAGCTGCTGAAAACACTTCTTGCTGAAGCCACACTTCATAATGCCTTTTGAATTCTTCTGTCAGTTCTACTGGGCGACCCAACACACTGGTAACACAGTTATCCAAAGGTTCAAAATCAGAGTCCTGAAACAGAAGGTATGCAAGCTTTTACCATATTGACTATCAATCCTATGCAGTCCCTTTCCCTATATCTTGCTGCCATATCATATAGAAGGTAGTAGAATGTCCATAACTGTAAACACAAGATACGAGGTAGCAATGTTTAGACACACACCACCTATTCTTACTTCATCCATCTATCAGTTGTCATTGGGCAAGAAAATATTTCGGAGGGCGAAGACTTCAAGTCTAGTGCAATCATGTATCTTTTAGTCAATTCGCATAACATGCTGGAAATGTAAGTTCATATTGCTTTCTTCCCCAGACCGGGAAGCTTACTTCATGTTACCTCCTACACCATGGTAGAGAATACAAGAGCAATATTTTCTCTACCTGACCCTCAGGAATAATATTACTGGGTGTTACTTAGGCTAGAGAATACAAATATTCAAGAGAAGAGATAACAATCAACAGAAAAGCAGTCTCCTATATTTTTGTTATTTGTTTGAACACATATAATGCTTAAGAACTGTTACAGTTTATAACTCAAAACACAACAGCAAACTGCTGATAACGAATTCTTGGGGTCCATATTGGAATACTAGGCAATTAACACTTGAATCTATGCCCTTCTTTGGAATTAAATAATCCAAAAGAACTTAACTTGGAAAGTGCTGCAGAATACTTATAACTGGTATTAAATAATCCAAAAGAACTTATTTTGGAATGTGCTGTAGAATACTTATACCTGGTATTCCTTCAAAAACTATCACTTATTATTTTTTTTCTGGGAAGAGAGAGAAAGAATACCACCCTCATATTTCGTGTCTTGCACAAACAAACATAAGAGAGGATAAGGAGTAGGAGGGATAAGATAATGATCCAAATACTGGTTCTTTTAAGGTTGATAGCACCATAAATGCTTCTTTAAGAGGTGGTGTATGAATGCGAATATAAATCATCAACATAATTAGAAAAAATACAACAATTTGTACTTACAACTTGGTTGCCATATCTGTGTGAATTAAATCTGTCAACACATGCACGAAGAGCACATTCTTCTGCTTGAAAATCCCAAGGTCTGGCATCAGGGTCATTGCCATATGCCCAATCATCGTTCAATCTGTGACGAACCTGTTTGAGAAACAATTATTCACTAAAAACTATTGAGAGACTTATATAAATAGTGACATTATCCAGTTATATGTAAATATTACAATTAATTCACTTCTTTTGTAGTTATGTGGAAAAAATTGCATTTAATTCATGTAATTATTTTTTTATCTTGATGCCGTATCCTACTGATGGCAAAAAGGTGGCCAAAACTGAACAAAAAGGAGGCTGAAAGACTGTCATGCATGTATCTAGAAACAATGTAACCACTACATACCTTCTGGTAAATAGCACTCATAGTTTTCATGTTAGTTTTCCTCCATTGACGTCCTAAATATTTTGTTTGCATCTTCAACAACTTCAGTACATATAATTGCATCATTGCATGTTTAACCTGTTATATGAAATTTGGTATAAACTTGACATTATAATTTAAAAAAATGCATTGGTTTGTTCCATAATTAGGAATCTTTGGATATTACTTTCTTCATTCCTGTTCCTAAATACCATAACAATAATGTAAATTTCACTATTAATATGATATCAGGAGTTGGTTCTGAGTTAGCAGTAGTTTCACATATTAAGGTTGTAAGCAGACAAGTAATACATTCTCTCAACAATTTCCTTACCATTTTGACAAAAAAATTTACATATATTTAAAGGATACATTGCAGAACTAGTCACATTGTTATAACAATCACAAGAGAATATTCTAAATATATTATGACACTGACACCTAAAAGGTACACTTGCCTTCAAAGTCCGTTTTAGTATAGGAGCAGATTTGAAAACAACCAGCATCATTATCCTGGAATGCTTCCACTTGCAAAGTTTGTTTAATATTCTGAGTAAGTTTGTGCAAGAAAACATGTTTCTCCAGCAGCAAGCACCACTTGTAGGGTTGCCACACTCTCCACCGCTAGGACTTCCACCACCATTTCCCCCGGGGCTAACGTTACCTCCCATAGAATTTCCACTTCCAGCCTCCAGGGCTTCAGCTGTCATTTCAGGAGGATCCCCAATAATGCAAGCGGGAAAGTCCAGCAATGCAATCCTATATGTTATCAAAAGTAATATATTAAATAACATTAAGAGGAGAGAAAACATATATGCTAAAACTAGAAGTAATGCATACTGGGAATGGCCAAAAGTTATGAAGTATTTATGAACATACAGATATATTCATATACAGGACAAAACATTACAAAAAAAGTAAAGATGTCAACTTACGTATTTTTGGCTTGAACGTAAGCCATTATGTTTTGATTAAAAAATTTTAAAATTAATGGAATGCAGTTTGCAAAGACAAGGTGCTGAGACATGAACTCAAACTGGTATATGTGGTTTATCCTAAAATGTTTCAGAAGTAATAAAAGTGTTGCAGACACAGCCTTTACTAGCACTTCTTTATGCCTGTTGACATCAACCCCTAGTTTCATGCTCTGAACAACCGTCATCCTGGAGAGGAGTTTAATATGTGTCAGCACTTGATACAAAAATGTCCAAAAACAAAAAAAACATTGGTAATGTACACAAAGGTACAACCTAATCACTAAAGTAAATAAAACTTTTTTTCTAAAAACAGAAGCACATACGCATATAAAACTCGTCAACTCTTGACAATATACAAGTAGCATAAGTAACTAGGCAAAATTCTGAAATATCAAGACCTCAACATGATTTTTTTTTCCAAACTGCATATTCACATAGAATTCCAATGTTCAAATAAAAATTATGTGACTTACGGCATTTCTTCTGGAAGAACATCAGCCATGATATTAATGGAATCTGTTTTAGCCTTTGATGTTGGCGCAGCGGCTAGAAGTATCTTTAGAAGGGCAATCATGCACTGCGGTAAAGTAGGAAGCATTGCCTTGAAGAAAAAAGAAGAGATAGGATTATTACATGGCCAAGGCAGTATTACATCTAATGTATGTTTTTGCAAAGGATAATATTCACTGTCAAATAATAAAATAACGTTATCAGTTCTTTGGAAAGTAAATTTCATATATATAGAACTTGGATTTTTATTTTTAAAAAATGAGACACTATCTCATGGTAGCTGGTAGGATGGTCAATACTGTAAAGTGAAAATGTTAAGAGCAAGAATTTATCATGCTCTGCCTACTTTGTTTCTCACAATGGAAGGGAACAGCAGCAAGTCACTATCCACCCCCACCATCAGATACAGTACTTCTTTTATATGCTTCATATATAATGCAAGGCATACAGCTGTTGTATTCTTAAGTATCTTGAAGTTGTTCTATACAGTATTACTTCCTGGACTTTTGAATAATGTTACTTGGTACACTTATCTGCATACCTGATCTATTGTCCACATCATTTCCCATTCCCATGTTCTTACCCTTCAATCCTTACTCTGTGGATTCACGAATCTGATCAATGTTTTTTTCTGAATTTTCAACATGATGACATATCCTGCTTAGGCAAGCATGGAGTCCACTGCTGATCTAAAGAATTCAGACAGCATGACTCATAATACCCTGCCTGTTCTCAACCCTGAAATCAGCTAATCTAAGACAAGAAAAAAAAGTCAAGAAGGGACTGCCAGCTCCCCATTCACACAATTCCTTGTGGTCGGTTCTTATAGAATGCAAGGCATACAGAGCTGGAACTACCTAACCTGGTATAACACCTCTGCTGGTGTTTGTGATATGTCAACGTCTGGCCTGGACATGGGGTTCCTCGTCCTCTCTTCCTCTTGTCTTATTTGAATCTCGCATAAGGAAACATACACATGCTGCAATATAAGGGGAGCTTGTTAACATAAACAAAAGAATTAAGTTTGGATATATGAAATTGCGAAATATGCAAAATACATGAAGAACACAATAATGCACATGAAAAGAAAAATAGCAAACATAAAGCGATGAACATGAAATGAAAAATAGCAAACATAAAGCATAAGTTTTTATTTTACAAATTTTTCCCCACCAACTATGAGACTCCCAACTGAAGACAGCAGTGTGACTACAACTGAAAAAAATGAGGGATGTTGAAGAGTTTAATCACACCCTAAGCATTTTCACCCCTTCTCCAATCACTGTCTGGCAAGAAAATAAGTAAGGAAGAAGAGAGGTTGTCTTGTTGTCTCTTAGTTCAGTTATTTAAGAAAACTATCTCTACTGGCAAGGAAAATGAACACAACACCCATACTTGCTACAAGGCATATGAGCTGACTAAAAGGAAATAAGGAACAAAGAGCTGAATATCTCTTCCTTAATTATTTTCTTGCCATGACAGCTAATAGAAGGGGGTGAGGATGGAAAGAGTGAGGCAATGCACTTGAGCCTTCCTTTCAGTTCAATATTGATCACCTTCATGGTATCAGTGGGATATGGCATCATTAAAAGAAAGGAGTGTCTTATATCCATAACATAAAACAATTACTGTATATACTACTTACAAAATTAAGGCTTCTACATAAATACTATTGTTATTATATTTTGTACACTAGTAACTTTCTGGCGCCACATCCCTAATTCATGAATATTGAGAATGTGGAAAATGATATTGGATATTGTAAATTTATACTTTAAAGAAAAACTACACTTGGGTAATTCATCCATGTATATGCCAACATCTATTACCAGGAGATAACATGGAAATTGAGTACATACCTTTGTAAGAACTTTAACTCCTTCGTGAATAGGCTGTGGGAGGCCAGCTAAAGATGTCCGATCTCCTTGAAGTTGAAAACCAACAAATTTTACTCTCGTAGAATCCAAAAACGAATCTATATCTTTTTGTCTTACTTTTGGCGTCCATGGAAGACCTGAGAATTACATAAGTGATAATAAAAGTTATGTTCAGTACTTTTAAGTTATTTAATGTACATATTTTAAGGTGCTATAATAAATCGTAAAAGATCCTCTCCACACAATCCATATTTTAGGTGTGGCTGTGGTTTGTTCTTGTACAAATCTGAATATTTAAGCATATGGAATTTATTTGAAGACATTTTGCTTTTATATTTAATTTAGTCAATATCTGTATGGTTTTGTGTACCAAGCATACATGAAACGAAATTGACAAACAGCTGAATTACTCTGAACATCTTTCAAAGTATTGTGTATGAAATTCACTATACCACATGAACAAATGCACCTTGCAAAGACCTTTATTGGCGGAATTTTCAATATTGGGTGTTCCAGGGCGAGGAGAAGGTGGCTGAGGTAGATCTGGAGGTTCATCCATTTCATTAGCTGGTTGATCATCATCGTCCGCAGCAACTGTGAGGTCCAATATATTTTCACCACTATCATCCAGACTACTTTGTTTCATGAGACCTTGCTGAAATATTCAATTTCATATATTGAAGTACAATATTTTACAACAGATATTTTATATATATTTTTATCATACCCTAGTGAAGATTTCAGGAAGCCACAAGCGAACTAAATAAAGGTTGCACCATCACCACATAATAAACTGTGCACCCACACTTTATATCAGCAATTCTTTGGCAAGAAAAATAAAATCAGAGCATGCAAATGACAACCCTTTGCTCCTTTATCATTAAAAACCTCACAAAATGCAGGGGATACTACACCAGCATGGTTTAAACCTCACCACTCATTTTTTTGATACTCTAAAGTATGTACACTTTTAACTCTTATTGAAGCCTCAGCTCGTGAAGATTCTATTCCACAACAGATCTAATACATCTAAAGGAGCATTTACTAGGCATGCTAAGTTGAGTACCATGTCCACCCTCTTCCCATGAGGATTTGGTAGAGTTAGGAAAAGCACTTGGAGAGTCAAACTTTGCTGTTCAAGGGAGAGATATCCACTGCACTATCAAAGGTCATATAAGCAAATCTATAGTGCAAATTTCAGTGGGACATGGAGTTTTCTTTACCCTAAATATGATGGCCCTATTAGAGATTCATAAGTATTAGTGATACGTGAAAGTGTTCCATGTCCACAACCCCTTTTTGTCACAAATCCTTTTTACAAAAAGTTTTTCCTTTCATTTCGAGGTGAGGACGAGCAGGGTATTGTGATGCCCACGTGTCTCCCTTTCTGCTCAGTTGTGACCACTATGATGATGTCAGTAGCAAAGACACCACATTGGTGGGAAAAAATTACACACTCAGGAAGAATTACTTTTCAACTAAATGCTCAGTACAATACTTAATCAAACAGCAAATGACCAGCCATATTATTTATTTTTTAAAAAGAGATGCCACATTCTACTAGAGCTAGCATGGTAACTACAATTGTAACAACAGAAACAATATTGCAAGGCTTCAAATATCCTGCCCATCCTCGCCTTCAATTAGATGCTTTGGTGACAGGGGATTACGAAACGAAGGACTTCCAGAGCCGTCTACGGAAGTTCTCATTGACATATATCCTAAAAGACAGAGAAAGCAAGGGAGGAAATTGTTTTCCCTCTTAGCTGCCCTTTACAACATACAGTGGGTATGTGGGTGGAATTTTTTCTTCATCATGACTGATAAAAGTTCCATCTAAAGTAGTGCTTAATGCTTTACCCGACGTAGTGGCCTCCTTTTCTGGTTATTCTGCTGCTCAATAAGGTCGGCTGCTGATGCGGGAGGAGAGGACGCTCTCATTGTCCTGGCAATGGTGAGAGTATCCTCTTCACACGGACTCAGTCCATGTTTTAAACGGTATTCATCTGGATAGAGTAATGAAGAAACAGTACAATAAAAATAGCAGAAGTACACTCCAAATTCTGTATGAAAGTTTTTCTACAGGACAATATCATGTAAACTGGTCTTACTATGGAATAAGTAATTATGAAAATAGCAGGAATAAATAATGAACATGTAAAAATATAGCAAAATTATCTTAAGCTATAGTGAATATATCTGATAGACAATAAAGTAATATGGAAATCTTTCCTTCATCAGAATAAGAAATTCATGTATCATTCGAAATATTATATTCAGGCCAAGTAAGAAAATACCAGGAGAATCGTGTATTGTTTAGAGTACTTCTGAAGTCAATAATAAAAAAATCCTATCTTACTATTGGATACGCAATTCACTAAGTACTGGAAATTTACAAGAACAACTGAAAACTGGAAACAACTGCTTGATAAATTCTGATTAAAGCAGTTCTGGGAGGATATGTTATATAAATAAGTTTTTTTTCATGGTTCACTTTTGCACTCAAAATTATGTATTGAATATCATTAGTATTATTCTGTATGTCTATGCATACTAATACATGCTTACAGCATGCTTATATTTCAGCTCTTCGAAAAGAGCTGCTTTAATCAGTTTTACGATTATAATAACATAATCTGAAAGTAATAATTTTTTTTTTTGTACGAGACCAGTAAAACAATAAACACTCAAAAATAACGGTACAAACCTGTTAAATTAAAATAATGAGAGTAATAGTTTTAATAATAAATTTATTCTCAACTTTTTTCTTTTAGAAATAACATAAAACAGCCACCCAATAAATCTAAGGTAAAATTCTGATATTTGCAAACTTACTTTTGAGTTGAGCTAATTGCTGAGTTCCCCCAAGAGATGACAATAAGACCTTCCACAACAGTAATAAAACTTTCCTTATTGGAAAATGTGGTGCTGATGAATTGCAGAACCTAGTAACCATACCCAAGAGAGTCATAGCAACCAATTCCTCAGACTCTCCTTGTGGTTGAGCCAATTCTTCACAGAAACACAATCTGTAAAACACTTATATTTGAAATACTGCATAGCTAAAAATGCTATAGCTAACAAGAAATTCAAGCCAGTATTTTTAATACATTAATTTACCGAACATATAAGTAATTATTATCCTACTGATAAGAACTCATTAAGAGAGAGTTTTAGTCATGCGAAAGGGTATTAAAGTTAAGGATTACTTGCAGACAAGTTGCTATACATCTCAAACCATTGACAATGGATAACAATAGGTCTCTGCATTAATATGGTAACAAAGAATAATGATGCTAGAATCATGTAGTACACAATGTCTAGAACTTATCCTCCTCTTTTGACTTTATTGTTATTGTACTGCCAACAAGACAACCAAATAAAGAAACCCTGATAGAATAGCATGAGCACATACCTAGTTTGAGTCTGTGCTTCTGTATCTTCATCGCCAGGTACACGAAGAGTTTCAACAATTGTGTAGAGAACAGATAATATTACTCGAAGATCTGCCGAATCAGCGAGACTGGCGGAAACTGCTAGTTTGCGTTGACTCTCTGCTGCTCCAGTATTTCTGTTGTATCGAGAGATAAATTATAGATTATACTTAATAAATGGAAATGAAGACAATGAGGTAAAGCCTTTTATCTTACTGAGACATCAACATCAGGTTAATATAGTGCAATTAAAACTCTATGAGACCGTATTATTAGAATTGAGAAATGGCAATAATAATATTTGGAATATTAGAAGGATAAGGTTAGCTAGTAAAAAGGATACATACAAGTACTGTATAGTACAGTGAAGTTTTGTGGGCACTACTATGACTAATTCAGGATCAAAGTTGCCAAAGAATTATTATTATACAGTGGAACATGATCTGCCCATATAAGAGTCAAATAATTAAAAAATAAGTTTTTCAAGGTAACTTAGTCTACGATAAAACATTGTCGCTGAACCCCACTTTTGGCTTACACAATCCCAAAACCCGTGGTAACAGGGTATAGCATATATTATCTGGTGATAATCTAATATACTAATTACATTCATATATGAGAAAAAGATTGGGTGGGAGAGGATAAAGTACAGTGTTGCCTCACTTATCGCGGTAGTTCGGTTCCGGGACCCGGCGCGAACCAGGAAATCCGCGAAGTAGGATCCGCCTATATGTACATAGATATTTTAATATATTTTTACGTTTACACTGTATAAACCCTCCCTGCACTGTTAAAAAACACCCTTTACATTATAAATAACAGCAAGCAACGTAAATTTTTATGAAAGTGATAGATAAAATTACGGTGAATGAAGTGATAATGACGTGACATACATACTCATTTACAATTATTTTTTCGTTTATGTACTGTATAAACCCTCCCTGCACTGTTAAAAAAACACCCTTTACATTATAAATAACAGCAAGCAACGTAAATTTTTATGAAAGTGATAGATAAAATTACGGTGAATGAGGTGATAATGACGTGACATACATACTCATTTACAATTATTTTTTGTTTACGTACTGTATAAACCCTCCCTGCCTGTTAAAAAAACACCCTTTACATTATAAATAACAGCAAGCAACGTAAATTTTTATGAAAGTGATAGATAAAATTACGGTGAATGAGGTGATAATGACGTGACATACATACTCATTTACAATTATTTTTTCGTTTACGTACTGTATAAACCCTCCCTGCACTGTTAAAAAAAGACCCTTTACATTATTAATAACAGCAAGCAACGTAAATTTTTATGAAAGTGATAAATAAAATTACGGTGAATGAGGTGATAATGACGTGACATACATACTCATTTACAATTATTTTTTTGTTTACGTACTGTATAAACCCTCCCTGCACTGTTAAAAAAACACCCTTTACATTATAAATAACAGCAAGCAATGTAAATTTTTATGAAAGTGATGGATAAAATTACGGTGAATGAGGTGATAATGACGCGACATACATACTCATTTACAATTATTTTTTCGTTTACGTACTGTATAAACCCTCCCTGCACTGTTAAAAAAACACCCTTTACATTATAAATAACAGCAAGCAACGTAAATTTTTATGAAAGTGATAGATAAAATTACGATGAATGAGGTGATAATGACGTGACATACATACTCATTAACAGTTATTTTTTTGTTTACGTACTGTATAAACCCTCCCTGCACTGTTAAAAAAACACCCTTTACATTATAAATAACAGCAAGCAACGTAAATGTTTATGAAAGTGATAGATAAAATTACGGTGAATGAGGTGATAATGACGTGACACACATACTCATTTACAATTATTTTTTCGTTTACGTACTGTATAAACCCTCCCTGCACTGTTAAAAAAACATCCTTTACATTATAAATAACAGCAAGCAACGTAAATTTTTATGAAAGTGATAGATAAAATTACGATGAATGAGGTGATGATGACGTGACACACATACTCATTTACAATTATTTTTTCATTTACGAACTGTATAAACCCTCCCTGCACTGTTAAAAAAACACCCTTTACATTATAAATAACAGCACGCAACGTAAATTTCAATAAAAAAATGAAAATACTGAAAATTTTCTTTTTCAATATTTTAATATTTTTGCGTATACCCATAAAATAAAATAATAATTTGTCCAAATAAAAACCGCGATAGTGAGAACGCGAACCAAGAAGCACGAATAACCGAGGTAACACTGTACTTCACTTTGTGTAAGACTGTGGTCACTCTGCTTCCGTATGGATGACAGACGTATAGGAATAATGGAAAAAAAAATAGTGTTACCATACTTACTCTATTTCAAGATGAAGCAGCTGAAGGAAAGAATTCCATATCCCACACTGAACGAGGAGGTGCACATTTTGTCTTGCCCATGTGGCCTGTTCTCGGTCACTCTGCACCTCTCCCCAACAACCCTGAAACAACATATGAATACTGTACTACTTTCTTAGACTGAAAAAGAAACTGCAAGCATAATTAGCATATACGAACATGATGAATATAAATCAACTTCAAAAAAATATGATATTAATAGACTGTGTAAAACAAGCAAATTCATTTCATATTATCACCTGAGCAATATAGAGAATAGCCCTCGCAGCTCGCATTCGAGGAGTTCTGTGACACAGTTCTAAATGATCAGAAAGACGTATAATGAGGGAGCGACGACTAACATCAGATACAGACTGCCACAGGGGAACTACACTGAGCTCTCCGCAAACTTCCTCCCATGCCTGGGGAAACAATTCCACGTTAAACAGACATCAGGAAATTAATTTTTATCAATTACAAAAATATTTATATATAATTCTTTTCAGAAATGTGCTACAGTTTCAAGTCCAGTGGATTTTCAAAGCAATGGTGCTGAACTAGTCTCAACACTTGCAACAAATATTGTATGATGAGACTAATAAAGCTGTTACAGACATAAGTAATGTTATCTGCCATGGAATAATGATGAAGTATTTTTACCTTAAGATTAAGTTGAAACTCAGGTCCTTCAGTATAGGAGTAAAGCTCTGCTATCTCATTTTCAGGCGTGTCTGAGTCATTGTAATCAAAGTCAATATCTGGACATTCAGTCATGCTGGTCTAAAATGAGAAAAAATGTGTCATTTATACTATCGCAAATAGTATAAAATACAAACCTCTTCTCTCGTTTTCTTTATCATATACAGTACTGCATGGGATCTCTTCCTGCATTACAAACTTAAACCTAAAATAATAATAAAATGCACTATTATATTAATTTCAAGTTTGAACAATTTCTTTTTTAATCAGAAGTGAATAACTAAAACCACTACCAGTAAGTTAGAAATCCAACATTCAATTACCTATTAAACCAGTACTCAACTCTACGTATTGCAGTAATGCAAAACACCATATTTTCACTGTAATTTTCTTACAAATCTAAAGTTCAACATTAAAGAAAATAGCGAGTTCCTCATGTTGGAAATAAATGACAAACAAATTACTCACAAGATAGTATTGGGTGATATGAATTTTCTTAATATTAACTGAGAGAATAATAATACAACATATGGAGGATACAGTATATATTACAGATTCACTGAGATTGGGAGGGACTGCTTCTGGACACAGCATGTAAAAGAGGTCACAAGAAAAATAAGGGAGACGAGTGCCAGGGATATTGATCTTATATTCCGTGGTGACGAAAACATTACTCAAGATATAAAAATCGAAAGCCCTATCTGCAATACAGATGTACAAGATAAGATCCATAAGATGAAAATTGTATGTAAGACAGAGCAGACTATGAAAATTACAGTTTCTACATTGATGGAGACCCTGATTAAAAGGAACTTATGGAGCACACGCAATCAAAAAAGTTGTTCACCAAGAAACAATATTGATTTTTGTCAGGGCACTCCACTGTTCAGCTCACTATTTAAAAAAAAAAAAAAAAAAAAAAAAAAAAAAAAAAAAAAAAAAAAAAAAAAAAAACCACACACACACACACACACCTGATCTTTTGACCAAAATACTAGTGGGCTGTTGCAGTGGATGTGGCTTACTGCGAATTAATGAAACTGTCAATAAAGTGCGACAATGAAGGTTACCTGAAAAAATACAGTTAGAATATTGGGAACAAGTGTGTGAAAAGGAAAGCTGCATTCTTAAGACTTAGAAAGCAGTGTGTGATTGTTTAAGGTGAAAAACTTGATATGCAGTGAATATCAGAGTACCTCAAGGGACAGGGCTGGGCTCTGCATTTCTTTATTTATTTTTTTTTACATTCATGACTCCCCAAAAAAAAACAGTAATGAATCATGCCTCTATGCAGACAATGCTAATGTTTACAGGCAAATCAAGAACCAGAATAACATGAAGCTACTCCAGGACAAACAAACAAACATTTATTTCCATTTTTATACAATGGTTATTCTTCTAAAAGTAAAAGTAACTTATAAGTAGACATGTAATTGAACTAATAAGTAAGAGGGTAATACTGACAGTTAAATTAAATGTAGCTGTCATAAAAAATAATAATGCTATAATAAAAATGCTAACAATAATGTTAATAACAGAGTAGTAATAATAACACTAGATACAGTATCGTTATTATCGGCATCATTACCAAATTTGTTTTCCTTACAATGAGAATAAGTAGTTCTTAACTTAGAGAACAGAGAAATCGATATCGGTGTACATATAGAGAGGTTAGTGTTAAGGGAAAATGCATTAAAAAATTAAGTTTGATTGGTGTGTGAGCATCAACTATTTGTCCAAAAGAAAACTATATAGTTTGCCTTTGAAAGCTGTGAAGGAGGATGCATTTTTAAGATGCTCTGGAATATTGTTCCAGGGTATTGGCTCTTTAATACTGATCATCTTTGAACCTGCTTCTGTGTATAATGAGGGCATAGACTGCATGCGGGAATGGTTTGAAAAATGGATGCTGTTTTTCCATACCAAGAAATGCAAATACATGAGAATTGGAAACTATGCCAGATAAGAGGGATACTGCATGAGGGCAAATAATTGCAGTAAGCTTGGTGAAGGTTATTTGGGGAATGATTGACAGTACACTCGATTCTTTATACCACATACTGGAGAATATAAATAAGGTAATTAGAATCCTGGGAATTGTGCATATTTACTACGATGGGCAAAGAAATATTCAAGTCCCTTTACGCAGCACTAGTTAGGAACCAATAAGAGTAAGAAAATCAAGCCATTAGGAAAAAATTGTTCAGTGAAAAATTAGAAAGGATGCATAAATCGAATCTTTACCAAAAATGAAACTAAAAAACTCTAAATATGAAAAAAAAACTAGTAAACAAAAACTCCTATTAACTCATTTATTATCTCAACCAAATTTTATAAAAATAAATCGGAATTTCTCATAAATAAGGTTGTGAAACTAAACCTTTATTAAAATTACTGCTCAACATAATACCGAAAGTTTAAAAAAGGGTCAACTACTTTGCTTGTCAGTATTTGACAGATCTTAAATGGTACCAAATACGAAGATGTTCAGCCCCTCCCACAACAAACCTATAATTAATTAACGAAACAAATGAAATAAAGTAATAAATAAATATTTTATTTTGGGTCAATATGCCATGAAATTTCTCTTTAAATAGTGAAAAAGTGGCTTACGTCCGAGTCTTGCCGCTGACGAGTCAAAATCTCTCTCAACTTTGGGAGACCTCTTTTGCAGTCGCCATTAGTCTCCATGGTACAAGTATTCCACTCATTAAAATTAGAACCGAGAACTAATTAATAATGGGTCTCGAATTATCTACTAACTATCTATTATTGTATTTCTCATAATGAAAAAAAATTATGCTACACCCTAAATTACTGAAAATAAAATGCTACTCAATACATCATTTAAGCTGGTTACATTTTTTAAGATATTCATATACACGAATTTTACGGAGCTCTACTTAGGATCAAAGATACATGACTATGTTCCCAACCGTAGAATTTTCTTTAGAGATGATGCCAAGGTTTGTTCTTTTTACTAGTAAATCAGCGACGGTTGCGTTCGCTTACAATTATTTAATACACACACACACACACACACACACACACACACACACACACACACACACACACACACACACACACACACACACACTATATATATATATATATATATATATATATATATATATATATATATATATATATATATATATATATATATATATATATATATATATATAGTTATAGTTATAGTTATAATTAAAGTTACTATTCCACTACTATGCTGATTTTGTCCTAGGTATATATATATATATATATATATATATATATATATATATATATATATATATATATATATATATATATATATATATATATATATATATATATATATATATATATATATATATATATATATATATATATATATATATATATATATATATATATATATATATATATATATATATATATATATATATATATATATATATATATATATATATATATATATATATATATATATATATATATATATATATATATATATATATATATATATATATATATATATATATATATATATATATATATATATATATATATATATATATATATATATATATATATATATATACATGCATACATACATATACATACATACATACATACATGCATGCATACAGCATCGTTTGCAAAGTTATGGAGAAACTACTAAAGAAACATATCTCTCTTCACTTGGAATCCTTCAACTTTTTGTCAGTGAGGCAACATGGCTTCAGAGAAGGTAGATCAACAGTAACAAACTTATTAGAATTTTATGATGAGGTAAGCCAAATCTTACAGGAAAGAGAGGGCTGGGCAGATTGCATATTCCTAGACTTCCAAAAAGCGTTTGACACTGTTCCACATGGGAGACTTATTAGGAAGCTGCAATCAATGGCTAGAATAGGTGGAAATGTTTTGGAATGGATAAAAACTTACTTAGAAGGAAGGGAACAGAGGGTTAGAGTAAGACACTCAGTGTCTGAATGGAGAAGAGTTAGTAGTGGAGTTCCACAGGGTTCAGTTTTAGGGCCACTTTTGTTCCTTGTATATGTAAATGACCTACCAGAGTCTGTAAATTCATTCATGAATATGTTTGCAGATGATGCAAAGATTGTGAAGAAAGTAAAAAACGAGAACAATGGTAGAGAACTTCAGGAGGATCTAAATAATCTGCATGAGTGGTCAGAAAAGTGGCTAATGAAATTCAATACTTCAAAATGTAAGGTAATGAGAATGGGTACAAGTGCAAGAAGGCCCAAGCTTGACTACTCGGTGGCTGGAGTACAACTTCAAGAGACAGAAAATGAGAGAGATCTAGGAGTAAACATACTGGCAGATTTGTCTCCAGAAATACATATAAATGGCATAGTAAGGGCGGCATATGCATTCTTATCAAATGTAAGGGTAGCCTTCAGGCACATGGACAAGGAAATGTTCAGAAATATTTATGTAACCTATGTGAGGCCAAAACTCGAATATGCAGCCCCCTTTTGGAATCCGCACTTGAAAAAGCACATAGCTAAGCTTGAAAAAGTTCAAAGACATGCCACGAAACTGGTGCCAGAAATACGCAATCTCAGTTATGATGAGAGACTGAGGGAATTAGACTTACCATCACTCGAAGCTAGAAGAGTGAGTGGGGATATGGTGACAGTCTTTAAATTCCTTCATGGTTATGATAGAGTGGATAGGGATCGATATTTTGATATGGCTGGATCTAGAACTAGAGGGCATAGTTTGAAGCTTCGTAAGAAACCTTCTTTGCAGGATGTAAGGAAATACTTTTTCAGTGTAAGAGTAGTTGATAATTGGAATTGGCTAAGCGAGGAGGTAGTTAATGCTATCTCAATCCATAGTTTTAAGGACAGGTATGATAAGTATCACTAAGTATAAAATGGAACCGATCAGGAGACGGGAAGATACGAGCTTTGGGCTCTTTCCCGTAAACACAATTAGGTAATCACATACATACATACATACGAGAGCAATGGTAGAGAACTTCAGGAGGATCTAAATAATCTGCATGAGTGGTCAGAAAAGTGGCTAATGAAATTCAATACTTCAAAATGTAAGGTAATGAGAATGGGTACAAGTGCAAGAAGGCCCAAGCTTGACTACTCGGTGGCTGGAGTACAACTTCAAGAGACAGAAAATGAGAGAGATCTAGGAGTAAACATACTGGCAGATTTGTCTCCAGAAATACATATAAATGGCATAGTAAGGGCAGCATATGCATTCTTATCAAATGTAAGAGTAGCCTTCAGGCACATGGAAAAGGAAATGTTCAGAAATATTTATGTAACCTATGTGAGGCCAAAACTCGAATATGCAGCCCCCTTTTGGAATCCGCACTTGAAAAAGCACATAGCTAAGCTTGAAAAAGTTCAAAGACATGCCACGAAACTGGTGTCAGAAATACGCAATCTCAGTTATGATGAGAGGCTGAGGGAATTAAACTTACCATCACTCGAAGCTAGAAGAGTGAGGGGGGATATGGTGACAGTCTTTAAATTCCTTCATGGTTATGATAGAGTGGATAGGGATCGATATTTTTATATGGCTGGCTCTAGAACTAGAGGTCATAGTTTGAAGCTTCGTAAGAAAACTTCTTTGCAGGATGTAAGAAAATACTTTTTCAGTGTAAGAGTAGTTGATAATTGGAATTCGCTAAGCGAGGAGGTAGTTAATGCTATCTCAATCCATAGTTTTAAGACAGGTATGATAAGTATCACTAAGTCTAAAATGGAACCGATCAGGAGACGGGAAGATACGAGCTTTGGGCTCTTTCCCGTAAACACAATTAGGTAATCACAAATAGGTAATCACATACATACATACATACATACATACATACATACATACATACATACATAAGGAACACGTTGGCATGAAAACTTCCTTAACTGATGCACTAAAGGGAAATATGGCAGTTAAAGAGGCTGTTAGGGTGGTGGCACTGGAAAGCATACAAGCTGTTGACTATAAAGAAACAGTAATAGAGAAAATGGAAGACGTTATGATGGAAAGGGCTAATCCACTGATTAAACAGGCACTTGATAAATAGAAAACAGTGGTTACCTAAGGCATAAGTTAATATCAGGAGTCAACATGGCAGGGGAGACTTGAAGAAAATAGAGCTAGGATTTTAGATGATTTTAGATTATATTGTAAACATTCACCAACTAAGTAAGTATTCTAGGGAGGGAAAGCAAAGACCAACGCAAGTAACCTTTGAGAGAGGGGACACATGTAGAGAAATATTGAAGAGGAAAAAAACATAAAATGCCTTAAAGAATTCTAAACAGTGTTCATTAGACCATACAGAACAAAGGAAGAGATGGAAAGAATAAAAAACTTTTTGCAAGAGGCTAGAAGATTAAATGAGGAAAGAAATGAAGAAGATATTTTTTTTTAAAAGTTCTTCCAGATAAAGGGGAGATAAAGAAGATGATGAAAGAAGATTAATGGATGGGTCCTCATTAATACTGCTGTACACAATTGGTGATGGAATAGCTGGTAAAGCAGTAGCATTAAAAGATAGGATTCACAACAGTAAGGCAGATATAGTAGCAGCTACGGAGACTAAATTAAATGAGGACATAGACCGTGTCACAGTTTTTCCTAAAGGCGTCAGAATATTAAGAGTTTAAAGATCTGAGAGGACTGGTGGAGGGATAGCACTTCTCATAAGTGAAAGGTTTCAGGTTAAAGAAATAAAATTTGTTATAGAAAGTGAGTTCAAGGTATGTCTTGTTGCTCTCATAAATTCTGGATCAGAGAGCTTTTTAATAACAGTTGCATGTAACCCACCAAGGAACCAACATAGGCTAGAAGTTTATGAGAATAGTCATATAGGTACTATTGAAGTCACTGTTGTTAACATTATGGGAGATATTAATCATAGAGAGATAGATTGGATAAATCTTGACCCACACAGGGGTGAGGACTCATTTGGGGCAAGATTCCTAGATTGTGCACAAGGGAATTTCCTACACAAACATGTACTGGAGCCAACGAGAGCCAGGGGTGGGGATGAGCCATCGCTGCTTGATCTAGTATTCACAGATAATGTGTTGGATATTGAAAAAAATTGAGCATGAACCACCAATTGAAAGAGTGACCAATGTGTGTTGTTAATGGAGTATATAATCGAAGATGTTCTGCCTGAAAGTAGAGGCACTGAAGACGCAAGGAGGAACTATCCGAAAGGAGATCACATAAAATTGAATGAGCTTTTTGCAGTTATTGACTGGAAGACCTTATTTTACAACAAATCTGTACAAGAAATGTACGACTTCTTTTGTGAGGAATATGGGAAGATAGTAGATTATTGCATACCTGGAAAAGGCATAGGAGGAGAAGAAACATAAATGCTTGACAGACTTATAAAAGAGCAAGCAATGATTACCTAAGTAAAAGATGAGAGGCAGAGAGAGACTATGAAAGGAATATCACCAGGAAGGCTAAATAATATCCCAAACTTTTCCACAGCTTTATCAGAGGAAAACTGAAGGTAATAGAACAGGTATTAAAGCTAAAGAAAGCAGATGGAAGCATCATTGAGGCGGATGAAGATATTTGCAAAGAATTGAACAAGGAGTTCAGTCACTATTTACAGTAGATAATAAACCCACCCCCTCAGATTGCAGAAATAGAAGTTCATGGGCCTGTATTAGTGAACTTCATCTTTTCAGCCACAGAGATATGCAATGCGCTGATGGAGTTAGATGCCCATAAGACTACAGGTCCTGATGATATATCCCCATATGTACTTAAAAAAGTGCTAATTCGATATCAGTGGCACTAAGTAAATTATTTGAAAAGACGCTGGAGTCAGGGGAGATTCCAAGATGCTGGAAACAAGAGAACGTGATACCTATCTTCAAAAGGGATGGAGGGATACAGCTCTAAACTATAGACCTGTTTCTTGACCAGCATAGTTTGCAAAGCTATGGAGAAAAAACTAAGAAATCATATCTCTCTTCACTTGGAATCCTTCAACTTTTTGTCAGTGAGACAACATGGCTTTAGAGAGGGTAGATCAACAGTAACAAACTTATTAGAATTTTATGATGAGGTAAGCCAAATCTTACAGGAAAGAGAGGGCTGGGCAGATTACATATTCCTAGACTTCCAAAAAGCATTTGACACGGTCCCACATGGGAGACTTATTAAAAAGCTGCAAGCAATTGAAAGAATAGGTGGAAAAGTCTTGGAATGGATAAAAACTTACTTAGAAGGAAGGGAACAGAGCGTTAGAGTAAGACACTCGGTGTCTAAATGGAGAAGAGTTTGTAATGGAGTTCCACAGGGTTCAATATCCACTTTTGTTCCTTGTATATGTAAATGGCCTACCAGAGTAATTCATGAATATGTTTGCAGATGATACAAGTGCAAGAAGGCCCAAGCTTGACTACTCAATGGCAGGAGTGGACCTTCGGGAGACAGAAAATGAGAGAGATCCAGGAGTAAACATACTGGCAGACTTGTCTCCAGAAATGCATATAAGTGGCATAGTAAGGGCAGCATATGCTTTCTTAGCAAATGTTCAGAAATATTTATGTAACCTATGTGAGGCCAAAGCTTGAATATGCAGCCCCCTTTTGAAATCCGCACTTGAAAAATCACTTAGTTAAGCTGGAAAAAGTTCTAAGACATGCCACGAAAATGGTGCCAGAAATACGCAGTCTCAGTTATGACGAGAGGCTGAGAGAATTAGACTTACTATCACTCTAAGCTAGAAAAATGAGGTGGGATATAGTTACGGTTTTTAAATTCCTTCATAGTTATGACAGAGTGGGTAGGGATCGATATTTTGATATGGCTGGCGTTACAGCTAGAGGTCATAGTTTGAAGCTTCGCAAGAAAACTTCATTGCAGGATGAAAGGAAGCACTTTTTTTTAATGTAAGAGTAGTTGATAATTGGAATTCGGTAAGTGAAGAGGTTGTTAATGCTAGTTCAATCCATAGCTTTAAGGACAAGTTTGATAAGTATCACTAAGTACAAAATTAGAGTTAATAGTTTAAAGCTTAGCAAGAAAACTTCTCAGCAGGATGTAAGGAAGTACGTGTTTAGTGTAAGATTAGATAACGATAACTGAAAAACACCAAACGAAGAAACGGGAAATACAAAATGCATTCATAGTTTTAAGGAAAGATGTAGTTCTCTGCAGCTTTGGGTCACCGTTAATCCCCAATAGTCAGGGTGGAGCTGGGGAATTAAGGCTAAATGTACTTCCTAATGTTCGCGGTGGTTAAATTGGAGAAGAGGCACCTCAACACCGTCAACCTGAGAAAACACTCCTCACACATGGCCCCAACTGGAGATAACGCATCTCATAATTAAGCAAATGTAGATAGATCACCTTAAGTTAGGTTTGGTTATGTTAAGTTAGATAAGGTTAGGCTAGGTTAGGTTACGTTAGGTTAGGTTATTTCCAGTTGACCAATCATGAGGAGTGCCCACTCGAGTTGACAGCAATGAGGTGCGTCTTCTCCAGTTTATCCAAGATTCGGTTAACTGCAAATATGAATAAAATGTATGTTGTATAGAGTCACAGAGATAAATGTAATCATTTTTGCATTTTTAATTGCTAAATGAATATTCATTTGTTATTAACCTAATTATTAATATACTTAGTTATCTTGCTTCTTCTATTACTCATATACGGGTAAAGATAACACTAGGATAACGTCATTTTCTTTAATAAAATACGCATTTACGCATGCGCAAGATGCTCAAAGGATCGTGGTTCTTTACTGTCACTTTGGCACATGGTGATGGAGTCTCTAAGACGAATCTGATTCACTTTCTCAGTTTAAAACAGAATTATTAAATACAGTATATGTCTTCCAAACATATTGTTAAATACTATGAAGTACCTCCTAAATACTGTATATGACAATAATGAACGTGAGAGTGTGGGATATTGGTCCTAACCGAAAAGGTTTCCTAATCAGTTAAGAATAAATAAATAAATAAATAAATAGAAAAATAAATTCTGTGATAAAGGGGCCAGGTGCTCTGAAGTTTGATGAGTGGACAGATGAAATGAATAGAATTTTTTTCTACTATTATCGCTGTCAATATCAATGTTTCTTATTTTAGATTAGTAAGGAAATAGAAATAATAATAATAATAATAATAATAATAATAATAATAATAATAATTTTAATAATGATAATAATAATAATAATAATAATAATAATAATAATAATAATAATAATAATAATAATAATAATAATAATTATATATATATATATATATATATATATATATATATATATATATATATATATATATATATATATATATATATATATATATATGGCCTCATTCCCCCATGTAAGAGGGGTGGCTTAGCCAAGAAACACGCATTCAGCACGGTCCACACATATCTCAAAATTCCCCCCACCACCACCACCACCTTTGCAGCCGCAGATGATTTACCCCCTCCGGTTCATCACATGGCAGCTCCCCTCACACACTAATTATTCTCATTGTAAGGAAACAAATATGGAAATGATGCCGATAATAACGATCCTGTATCTAGTGGCATACTTACTACTTTATTATTAACATTATTGTTAACATTTTTATTACAGCATTATTATTTTCTATGAAAGCTACATTTAATTTAACTATATGTCTAACCCTCTTATATATTAGTTTAATTACATGTCTACTTATAAGTTACTATTAATGTTGAATAACCATTGTACAAAATGAAAATAAATGTTTGTTTGTTTGTTTGTATCACAGTTCGTTGAGCTAGAAGGCACTAGAAATCCCTTTGGCCCGTGTCACCTAGACACTATCTTCCTCCACTCATTCTTATCTCTAGCACGCTCTGTTCCCTGCTCCACTGACATTACACGTGCATCCACTGCCCTTTTATACACCATCCAGCTATCTCATTCTAGGTCTTCCTCTTGGTCTTACTCCAACCACTTCTGCCTTCCACACTCTCTTCGCTATTCTTTCATCACTCGTCTTTAATAATAATAATAATAATAATAATAATAATAATAATAATAATAATAATAATAATAATAATAATAATAATAATAATGATAATAATAATAATAATACTACTACTACTACTACTAATAATAATAATAATAATAATAACAATAATAATAATAATAATAGTAATAATAATAATAATAATAATAATAATAATAATAGCAACAATAAATAACTCTATAGCAAGGAAGCCTCACTAGAGACACTGTAAATATTTTCATTAAACCATATCAGTGATGTGAAGGGACATTAAAAGACTATATCTTCTTGCAGTCTCTCACTACACCACC